>JAXGFW010000087.1:0-122944 GCA_034376525.1 Nicotiana benthamiana | reverse complement strand
ATATAGGTTATGCCATGAGGATTCGTGGGTTATGCTGGGATAGGAAGAAAAAGGCTTCTAGGTTATGCTACGGGGATAGGAAGAGAAAAGGCTCCTGGGATATGCCAGGAGTAATCCCGCGGGCTATGCGAAGATAGGAAGAAAAAGGCTCCTGGGTTATGCCAGGGGGATCCACGGGTATGTCGTGATGCGGAAGAAAAAGGCTCTTGGGTTATGCCACCGGGGATCCACGGGGTGATGCCGGGATAGGAAGAAAAAAGCTCCTGGGTTGTGCCTGGGGGATCAGCGGGTTATGCCGGGATAGAAAGAAAAGGGTTGATGGGGTTATACCAGAGGATCCACTAATTATGCAGGGAAAGGAAGCAAAAAGGTCCTGGGTTATGCCAGGGGATCCACGGGTTATGTCGGGATATGAAGAAAAAGGGTCATGGGTTATGCTAGGGGGATCCACAGGTTATAGGGAGATAGGAAGAGAAAAAGGCTCCTGGGTTATGCCAGGAAATGCAGAGCGGGTTATGCCATGATAGGAAGAAAAACGGCTCCTGGGTTATGCCAGATGGGGATAGACGGGTATGTCCTGAGTACGGAAGAAAAAGGCTCCTGGGTTATGCCACGGGGATCCAGAGGGTATTCTGGGATAGGAAGAAAAAGGCTGATGGGTTATGCAAGGGGGATCAGCGGGTTATGCCAGGATAGGAAGAAAGAGGTCCATGGGCTATGCCAGGGGGATTCGCGGGTTATGCAGGGATAGGCAGAAAAAGACCTCATGCGTTTATGCTAGGGGGATAGGAAGAGAAAAGGCTCTTGGGATATGCCAAGGGGGATGGAAGAGAAAAGATGTCTCTGGGTTATGCTAGTGGGATCAACGGGTTTGCAGCCAAGATGGTGATTAAACAGGCTCCTGGATTATGCCAGGGGAGGACCACGGGTTATTCCGGGATAGGAAGAAAAAGGATCATGGGTTATGCCAGGGGGATCCGCGTGTTATGCTGGGATAGGAAGAAAAGGGCTCCTGGATTATACCAGAGGATCCACGGGTTATGCTGAGATAAGAAGCAAAAGGGTCCTGGGTCATGCCAGGGGAATCCACGGGTTATGTCGGGATATGAAGAAAAAGGGTCATGGGTTATGCTAGGGGGATCCACGGGTTATGCTGGGGTAGGAAGAAAAAGGGTGTTGGGTTATGCTAGGGGTATCCACGGCTTATGCCGGGATAGAAAACAAAAGGGCTAGCATGGGTTATGCAGGGGGTATTCTGCGGGTTATGCTAGGATAGGAAGAAAAAAGGGGTATGCTGGGGATAGAAGGAGAATGCAACGCACGAGTTATGTCGGGGAATGAAAGAAAAGGATCTTAAGGTTATGATGGGGAGAAAGGAAAATGATCCTCGGATTATGCCGGGGAGGTCTACAGGTTATGCTTGGGGACAACTAGGGAATGTGGTCCTAGGTTTGGATGGATGGAGTTAAGGATTGTGGGCCCTATGGTGATCTACCATGATTTTTTCGTGATTCTCCTATTCGTCTTTCTATTATTAAAACTACGGGAATGTATTTGAAGAGAACTTACCTTTTTGGGCTTATCATTGTTGCGAAGCTGTTCCTAGCTTCTGCGCATTCCTTTGGTTGCATCTGCTATTTGCCTAATTACTTTGGATTACACCTGTTTCAAATTTTCAAACAAAGTACGATGGTTAGTTTGCAACGGTGGTTGGTTTTGTGGCCTTGATTGCTTGATCTCGACCCTGCTTCCGTTTGAGAAGACCTCTAACTTTCCAAACTTTGCCTTGCTGGTTGGTCGGTGGAACTCAACTTTCAGATTTATTTCGCCTTCGTAGGCCCTTGTTTGTTTTTTTTCTTTTTTGTCTTTTCTCTTCTTCTTCAGAACATTGGGGAAATTTTGTCTCCTCAAACTTTGCTGCAACAGCTAGTCGTGTGGGACTTAACCTTTTCGATCTTTATTTGCCTCAGTAGGCCTTTCGTTTGACTTCTTTCTTCCAACTTCAACTTCAGAGCGTTTGGGCAACCTTGGATTTTAAAGCCTTTGTCGAGATGGTTATCCGGGTGGGACTCAACCTTTTCAATTTCATTTCCCTTTATAGGCACTTCCAATTTATTTTCTCTTTCCGAGAGTTTGATTTTGGCTAGTCGGGGTTGATTTGATTCCCCTGGCAAGAATGGGTGCCTTTTGCACATTATCTTGTGTTAAGCAAGAGCCCTGTAAATTACTCTTGCTATCCCTTCTTTGTCTTATTTTTTGAATGGTGTTAGACCGAAAGGGATTCAAAGAAAACAAACAATGGAATGGAGAATGAGTTTCAAAACAAGTAGTTTCTGTTTCGGGGAAAGGAAAGAGGGACTTTTCTGGAGTACATGCAAACTTCAATGAACATGACATGCCCTTTAGATTGGATGCCTGATCATTGTAAACCGTCCGACTCTCAGAAATTCATCACTACTTTTGCTTTAAAATTCAAGAAACCTTTCCATGACTTTGTTGATGCCGATGGCTGCGAGGATCTTCTTTTCGATCAATGGGGCCATTTGCAGGTTTCCACTAGCTGACCTTCCTCTTTTCTTTTCTCACCCTCTCTTCATAGTGCCCATGTGGATTTTCACTAATGAGACTCTCTCATTTCGATTTTTCTCAAATTACCATCGCCTTACGGTGCCCGTGTGGGTTTTCACCAATAAGGCTCTCATTTTGATTATTCTCTGCTTACCATCGCCATACGGTGCTCGTGTGGGTTTTCACTAATAAGACTCTCTCATTTTATTGTTTTCTCAATTTGGATTACATCAAATCCAACTAGTTGTATCCTCTTATCCTTGAGCATTCTCACCAATTTATTGGAAGGACTGGAATAGGGTTTGGGTAAAAATGGATTTGGATTGAATTGGAACATTGGAACCTTCTGGTGGGCTCCCCGCGAGGCCAATACATATCTTCCCCAGTTTCATGTTTTGTGGGACTTTGAATTTTTTGTTTGGTGTGACTGAACCTCAGAGAGAGGCTGCCTACGTATCCTTTCAGAATCAAGTTAGATGTAGTTCAAGAGTGTTCCTAAACTATTTTGTTTCTTTTTTTTTCTTCTTTTTTTGTTCTTTTTTTAAGTTTTTCTTTTCTTTTTCTTTTTTTTTTGTTTTTTCTGTTGCTTCTTTTTTCTTTTTCTATTTCCTTTTTCAATAACCCTTTCATATTCCAAAGAGGGTAATCAAAAAATGGGAGCCTGCTCAAAGGGTTTGTAAAAGGTTGATAGTGTTTGGGTAGCGAGAATGAAAGCCTTCGTCATCCCAACTGGAGAATATTAGAACTATATGGAGGATCCAACATAGTCCCTTTTCACTGCATTTGCATTGACAGTTGTTTCAGGGACATTTCCTTCTATGTGTCCCAAGTACAACACACTCTTGCGGCAGTACTCTTGTTGTAATGTATGGACCTTTCAAATTCTGAAATCAATTGTCCTTCAGCTGTTCAAACTCTTTGATTTATCTCCTCAAACTTATATTCTTTGCATTTCAACTCTTGATTCATCATTTCGAGGTCAGAGAGCATTTTGGGATCTGGGCATGAAGTCCGAAAGCATGTCATGTCATTGAAATCTACATTTAATAGAAGAGAATAGGAAAAATGACAAGATTAAGAAAAAAGACATTCCCAGACAATAGAATTTTAATTTCCTTTGATTTTTTGTTGATTTTGGATTTTTTTGAGATTTTTTTTTTGAAAAAGGGTTAACATCGGAAAGTAAGACAATAAAGGAAGACGCAGAAAGGATAGCAAGACTGGCTACCGAGACTCCCATTTGGTGGGATGTTTTCATGCTTGGCGACCACTTTGTGGCTTTCCTTTTGTCTCGACAATGGCCGCAATGGCCTTGAGTGCCGGATCGAATTCCTCATTTTCACAAATTATTTCGTCTGTTGGCCCGTTATTGTGGGCAGGCAACGGGTTGTTCATTACATCAAGAGCATCTTCATCCCGAAAAATGATTCTTTCAGTTTCAATCAAATCTTCAACTGCCTTTTTGAGGGTCCAACAGTCCTCTGCACTGTTTCCCACTGCTCCAGAGTGATATTCACATATAGCATCAACTCGGTGCGAGGGACTCGGGGTTTGGACGGTTCGGGGCCACTGGCTGCAATAGATTTAGCCTGATTAACTTTTGGAACAAGCTTGAATACGATTTACCAATAGGGGTAAACTAACTCTTTTCTAAAAGGCTCTCTTGAGCGAGGACTGTATTGGGGATTATTTGTTTGAGGATTATATGAAGCTTGGTAAGGATGGGCATTTCTGGGAGGTGGAGCTTGTAGAAAAATCATTCTATCCATGATATGTGTGCTTTGGTTGTATTAGCATGATTTTCAGGTATAGGTTTTGATGAATGACAAACAATGAAGTCAAGTGTCAAACAACGTTATTATATGACAAACAATCAAGATTGAATGCCGAGAAGCATATTGATGAATGGATTGCATAGACAAGCCAAAGACGAGCTCAAAAGTTCATGACCGAAGACCCAAGGCGTAGGTCGTTAGGTAGAACCAATGTAAGAGCAACGTTTAAGTTATCTCGTCTTTTGGCTCAACATAAGTCATCATAAATATGCATAAAATCATTTTATCAAATCATATTTATCATAACATATTTCAAATACTTCAAACAAAATGATTTTAACGTTTTCATTTTTAACCAAAATGGTTTTTGAAGTAAGTTTTCAATTCTGGACAGCATAGCCACATAATCGATTATCCATATGCTGATAATCGATTATGCTGAATTTCCAGATTAAACTGGAAATTCCGCAAGGCAGAATAATCGATTATCTAAAAGAGCATAATCGATTATTCTCTGACCGTTGCCAATGTTTTTAACGACAGGAAGATAATCGATTATCAAAATCCAATAATCGATTATCTAGCATAAAATCAGCTTCTGATTTTTGAACGTTAAAGCCAATAATCGATTATCAAAATCCAATAATCGATTATCTTGCATAAAATCAGCATAATTGATTGTCAATTAAGCAACGGACATACAACTTATAACACCTATAAATAGAGGTCTTTTGAGCTGATTTGATATACACAACACCTCTCATTATTCATATACATATTGATATTATCTGTGCATCATTTTAGAGCTTTTATTGAGCCAATTGAGAGACAACTTTGAGTTGTTCATAGAGCTAATATTGTATCTCTTTATCTGCTCTTTTTAGAGAGTTCTTGTTGTAAAAGAGAAAGGTGTTTGAGAAGACCATATCTTCTCATTGATTGTCGGGTTTGCTAAGTACCCTCAATCTTAGTGTGTGAAGTCTTGTGGTGCGGTATCAACGAGCAAGGTGAAGTCTTGAGGTGAGGTATCCTCGAGCAAGTTGAAGTCTTGTAGAGTGTACATCTACGAGCAAGTGTAACGGTTTGTTAGGCACCCGTAAGCTTAACGGAGTTAGTGGAAACTCGAGAGAGTCTCTCGGGGACTGGACTAACCACATGTTGTGGTGAACCAGTATAAATTCGGTGTGTCCTTTCCTTAATCTTTTAATTACTGCATTTACTTTACTCCTGCAATTTTAATTCCGCAATATTTATCAATATTCTCGTGCGGCACTATTCACCCCCCCTCTAGTGACGGGCATAAATCCTAACAATTAGTATCAGAGCCTAACTCTCTGAAAGCCTTAACCGGTTGAGAGAACGATATATATTTTTGTTGAGAATATTGAACGCATGAATGATGAGCGAAGGACGCTCCACCAATAGGCCTCCACTATTTGACGGAACAAATTACACATATTGGAAAGAAAGTAAGCTTCAGCCAAGCATCAGATAAACCAAGTTCGGGTTGGGAAAAGGGCTATTTACCCCAGCAATATAGAATAATTATTACCCCCAAATGAGAGCATCGTCTTTACCCCTAGAAAAGGTGCGATGTAATTTCCTGGTTCGTCTCATCCAATCAAATAACTTTCGCTTGTGGAAAATCATCAAGAACGGTGAACAAATGCCAACAAAGAAAGTTGGGGAAACCACGGTTCCAAAGGAGGAAGATGAATATGATGCCGAGGACGTCAAGAAAGTTGAAAATAACGCCAAAGGCCGTCAACTTATTATATTGTGTGGTGAATCCGGATGACTATCGGAAGATTTCTTGTTGCACAACCGCCAAGGAGATGTGGGATAAACTCGAGATCACTTATGAAGGTACACCTCAAGTCCGAGAATCTAAAGTTGATTTTCTAACACATGAATATGAACTCTTTAGAATGAGGGAGAATGAAAGCATCGATATTATGTTCGAACGGTTCTCAATGATCATCAACGATCTCCATGCTCTCGGAAAAGTATACCCGAACAAAGATCTAGTTCGAAAAATCCTACGGAGTCTCACTCCCGAATGACGTTCCAAAGCCAATGCCATCCAAGAGTCGATAGGAATCACGGACGTCACAATTGATGGACTACGAGGTAACCTCAAAACTTATGAAAGCACTATTCTTAATCCTTATCTTGGAAATAAAGGTCCAGGTATTGCCTTCAAAGCCTCATCCTCTAAAAGAGAAGAGGTAAGTGATTCGGATAGCGATGATGATAATATTTCCAATGCCTTGATCGAAAAGTTTTATAAGTTTATGAAAAAGGAAATAAAGAAGGAAGAACCAAGTCATTCGTGCCAAAATTGCGGAAAACTTGGCCACACCAAATCACATTGTCCAAAATCCAAGGACAAGAAGAAGAACAAACACCAAAGGCGTGTGACATGGGATTCGGACAGCTCGGGCGATGAAACTGCCGCAATATGCCTCATGGCCAACGAGGAAGAAGAGGTAAGTAATTCTAACTCTTATTCTTTTGAAGAATTACAAGAAGCTTTTCAAGAATTATATGATGAATTGAAAAAGTTTTCAAAAATCTCCAAAGAGGCCAAGGCTAATATTAAAATTTTAGAAGAGGAAAATAAATTTTTGGAAAATGACAATGTTGATCTTAAGAATAAAATTAAGGAGATGAATGAAACTTCTTCTATTGATCAAAGCTCTAATTGTTATTCTTGTGATTCTTTGAAAATAGAGAACATAGAACTTAGGAACACAGTAGAAAAACGTAGTGTAGATGATCCTAAAACAATTGAAGAAATTAAGAAGAAAAAGCCCAGGAAAAATAAAAGGCGTAGGAAGAATACTAGAAAGGATGATAGAAATGAGGTTGGACCACCTAGAAATAATTCTAGCAACTTCATTAATGAGTCTAGAATTAATCATTTTAGACCACCTAGAAACGACTCTAGGAATTTTGTTAATGAGTCTAAAATGAATCATTTTAGACCACCTAGAAATAACTCTAGGAATCGCAATACGTCTAGGAATAACGACTTTAGATCACCTAGAACGTTTTTGGCTCAACCAAGGCATATGCACAACCCGAATGTTATATGTCATTATTGCAACCGGGTAGGACACATAGCACCCGTATGTTTTGCAAAACATAGGGATTTATCTTTGAGCTATGATTATTATTTGCCTAACCCCCAAGGACCCAAAAGTGCTTGGGTACCTAAAACCTATTTTTAGGTACGTTTGCAGGTGTGCTTGAAGACTACAATATCGTAGTAGATGCACCAAGCACGAAACCTTATTGCATCGAGGGGGAATGTCGATTAGTTATCATATTTTTGATAAAAACGTAATAGTTGATATGTGTTAACAATTAATATATCTTTGTTAACAATTGATATTAATTATTTTTGTTGATTCATGTCTTGATAACTTTTATCTTGAATAACAATTGGTATCAATTATTTCTTAAAAATAATAATTGATTCATGTTTTGATGAATATTATTTTTGGTTTGAATAACAGTTGATATATTCTTGAAAAATAAATTATTCGTGTTTTTAATACAACTATTGGTTTGTTAAAAATTAACTGTTGATATGTTCTTAAGCAATATGATTTGCGAAAAATAACCGTTATTATGGTTGTTATATTTTTACTAACATTTGGTATTATTTCATGTTGGTATGATTGTTTAAGTATCGTCAATGTATATTCCTCATTGTATTTCCTATTTTATTCTTGACACTAACTATTGATATACCCAAAAGGGGGAAATTGTAGAAAATCATTCTATCCATGATATGTGTGATTTGGTTGTATTAGCATGATTTTCAGGTATAGGTTTTGACGAATGACAAACAATGAAGTCAAGTGTCAAACAACGTTATTATATGACAAACAATCAAGATTGAATGCCGAGAAGCATATTGATGAATGGATTGCATAGACAAGCCAAAGACGAGCTCAAAAGTTCAAGACCGAAGACCCAAGGCGTAGGTCGTTAGGTAGAACCAATGTAAAAGCAACGTTTAAGTTATCTCGTCTTTTGGCTCAACATAGGTCATCATAAATATGCATAAAATCATTTTATCAAATCATATTTATCATAACATATTTCAAATACTTCAAACAAAATGATTTTAACGTTTTCATTTTTAACCAAAATGGTTTTTGAAGTAAGTTTTCAATTCTGGACAGCATAGCCACATAATCGATTATCCATATGCTGATAATCGATTATGCTGAATTTCCAGATTAAACTGGAAATTCCGCAAGGCAGAATAATCGATTATCTAAAAGAGCATAATCGATTATTCTCTGACCATTGCCAATGTTTTTGAACGACAAGAAGATAATCAATTATCAAAATCCAATAATCGATTATCTAGCATAAAATCAGCTTCTGATTTTTGAACGTTAAAGCCAATAATCGATTATCAAAATCCAATAATCGATTATCTTGCATAAAATCAGCATAATTGATTGTCAATTAAACAACGGACATACAACTTATAACACCTATAAATAGAGGTCTTTTGAGCTGATTTGATATACACAACACCTCTCATTATTCATATACATATTGATATTATCTGTGCATCATTTTAGAGCTTTTGTTGAGCCAATTGAGAGACAACTTTGAGTTGTTCATAGAGCTAATATTGTATCTCTTTATCTGCTCTTTTTAGAGAGTTCTTGTTGTAAAAGAGAAAGGTGTTTGAGAAGACCATATCTTCTCATTGATTGTCGGGTTTGCTAAGTACCCTCAATCTTAGTGTGTGAAGTCTTGTGGTGCGGTATCAACGAGCAAGGTGAAGTCTTGAGGTGAGGTATCCTCGAGCAAGTTGAAGTCTTGTAGAGTGTACATCTACGAGCAAGTGTAACGGTTTGTTAGGCACCCGTAAGCTTAACGGAGTTAGTGGAAACTCGAGAGAGTCTCTCGGGGACTGGACTAACCACATGTTGTGGTGAACCAGTATAAATTCGGTGTGTCCTTTCCTTAATTATCATGACTTCCTCTTTATTCCCATTTTTGTTTGTTGAACCTATTGAACCATTCTGAGCAAACTGTAATGTGGCCTTAACAGTAGCATGACTCAAGATTCGACCTGTTTCTAAACCGTTCTCAACCATTTTCCCAATTTTGATAGCCTCGGCATACAGTTTACCCACATCAGACATCATGTACTGGAAGTAGTCAACCTCTTGGGCCTGCAGAAAAACCGTGACCATTTCAGCTTCGTCCATTGGAGGCTTTATCGTAGTCGCTTGCTCGCGCCATTTGACAGCATATTCGCGGAAGCTTTCCTCGGTTTTCTTTTTCAAATTGGACAAAGAATGTCTGTCAGGAGCGTTGTCCATATTATATTGGAACTAGTGGACAAAATCACGAGCCATATCATCCCACACATGCCAATGAGTAATTTCTTGATCCATATACCACTAAGATGTGCTTCCGGTGAGGCTTCCCCCAAAATAGGCCATTAGCAGCTTCTCCTTTTCAGCAGTACCCCTCAACTGATTACAGTATCGTTTCAGATGAGCAACCCGGTCACCGTGCTCGTCATACTTCTCAAGTTTTGGCATCTTGAAACTGGGTGGCAAGTGGGCATGGGAAACATACAGAGGTCAGAGTATGAGACCCTCTTTTGACCACTTAGACCTTGCATGTTTTTCAGGCTTTGTTCCAAGCTCTTCATCTTCCGAACCATTTCATTTTGCGCGGGATTTTTAAAAATATTTCCTTGCCTCGCTGAGAGATCATGTCGCGGAGGTTAAGTGAGAGAGTATGGGGTCACATGTGCAATTCGTCACTGAAGCTGTGGACCCTGAAATGTGAACATTTTAGGTTGTGCCTTCGAAGCCACTGCCTAGGGACGAAACACAAAAGGTATGCCGGGATCATTGGAGGGCATTGGAGGGTGTCCGCATGGGAAGAGCGGGTTAGGCACAAAGGTGTTAGTACCCTCACTTGACCTGGTGACCAACTCGGTGAACCTAGGGACTGCACTTGGCGGTTCCCTAACATTAAACCAGGCGTCCCACATTTCCATTATGCGGAGACGCAACATCTTATTCTCTTTAGCACCTGTTTATTCTAGTGGCAGAATAAACAATGCCAAGCTATCCTCAGGACTAATGACTGGTAGATTGTTACCTGAGGCCATCTGTACATTTGGATCTTTTGAAGGAGGGGAGGCTAGATTACGAACAAAACCAACCACAAGACGCTGGCTTTTTGCACACGCAATAGCCTTGTTAGTTTTGGGACACTTAACGGATAGGAAATAACATGTTTCGATGCAATGCCACTAAGGAGTTAAACATTTCTACCATGTGTTTAAACGATTACATGTTTTATCCTGGCCTTAACTAATAACTCTCTTTTCTCTCTTTTTTCTTGTCACATTTTTTTTTTGTCTTCACTTTTTTTTCTTTCACTCAATTTTTCTTTCTCTCTTTTTTTTTCAAGTTTATTTTCACTCAATTTATTTATGGCTATGATCGGATCTGATGGGGATTTCCTACATATCATGACCCCCCATGAATCAGATCTTGCGTAGTTCAGAAAGATTAGGAATCGAGTGAAAACCAGCCATTTTGTTTTTTTTTGTTTTTATAAAATTTAGACCATTAAAACTTTAAAGAAAACATCTCTCCTTTTTTATTTGATTTTTGGACTTTTCTATAAAAAAAACATGCTTTTAAAAGAAGAAAGGGAATTTTTCTTTGGATCTTTAATTTCTTTTTTTATTTTTGAAAGAAAGACTTCTAAAATATCCTTTTCTTTTGATTGGAAAGGAAGTCTTTTTTGTTTTTTTTTTATTTTTTTAATTATTTTTAGATTTGTTTTTTTTTTGGTGAATTTTCAATTGTTTTCTCTTTTCTAAAGAAGAAAGAAAATATTTTTTTTTTGCTTTGGATGTTGCCTCTTAATTTTTGAAAAAGGAAATTTTAAGAAAATATCTTGGATTTCTGAGCTTTTGTTTATTTACAAAAGCACTTCTAAAAAAAGAGAAAATATTTTTTTTTACTTCAGTTTTCAAATTCTTTATGAAATTTTACAAAAAAAAAAAAAAGACATTTAAGGAGTATGGTTTTTTTTTTTTGGAATTTTTGTTTCTTGATTTCCCATTTTTTTGTGGTTTTTGTGTTTGTTGGTATGAAAGACATTAGAAAGAAGGAAATTTTTTTTTTGAGTTTTAACAACCTTTTTGTTTTGAGTTTTCTTAGGGAATATTTTTAAAAGAAGAACTAAAGGAAAATATTTTTGGTTTTCTTTTTTAAGATTGGGATTTTATTTTGAATTTATGAAAGAAACACGAACTTTCGTTTAAATTTTCAAGAGAAGAATGAAAAAGAATTCTTGAATTTGATTATTATTTTAAAAATTTAAGAGAAAATTTTCTAAAGTAGAAATAAAAACTATATCTTTTTTATGGATTTGTCTTTTGCATTTAATTATTATTATTTTTTAGCATTCTTGAAAGTCATATTTTTTGAATCTTGAATTTTCTTGTGAAATTAGAAGAAAAAAATATTTTTATATTTTTGAAACTTTAGGATCTAAGATAACGATTTTGTAAAGAATGAAGTAAAGGAAATATGTTTTGGATTTTTTGAAATTGGGGTCGGAATCGATGAGGTTTGCCTACGTATCTCACATTCGTTGAGAATCAGACCCGTGTAGTTTGGGCAGATTTGACAGAACCAAACTATTTTTTTTTGAAAACCCTTTTTCTTTTCTTTGATTTTCTAAAATTTTTGGCAGAGTTCAGTGTCATTTGGGATTGATTTTTCGAAACAAGTGGTTACTATCATTTAGTCCCAACACTGCTATATTCTCAATTTTCTCTCATTATTTGCAATCTGGTCAACATGCAAACTCAAAGCAAATAAATGCACAACTAGCACGTAAGATGCATCAAAATGGTCTTTTTGTTTCAGGTCACATGTCCTAGACTGACCCAACCCCTGTGTTGAGTCCCCTAAGTCAAATGCACGTGATGCAAACAAATGTTCCTACTGGGGATCAAGCTTGAGGTTTTGTTATACTATGTTTAAAAACCTCAGTTTATTGTTCTAGACCCGTGGTACCCGAGCAGACAACTGGGGCCGAGGAGGGGCATCGTACCGGGAGCACGAACGTCTGCCTAGCCTTATTGCATGCCTAGCCCCGTCTTATTTTGTATAATTTCTACAGAAAAAGCGACCTGCGTGAACGTATGCACCATTTTAAGAAGACTTAGAGGGAGGAAGGGTTTCGTTACAGTTTATTCATACGATTCACCAAATATTAAAGCAGTAAAGAATTTAGCACATTAGGATGAAACATGTAGGAAAATCAGATAAAGCCAATCATAACAGCTATTCTAAGCTTGAATTGTTGATCCTTGAACCAGAGATTCTAGGTTCGATCCCCAGCAGATTCGCCAGAGCTTTCACATCTCCTTTATACATACCTACCCCGAGGGATAATGTATGTAGGAATTTTTCCAATTTAAGTGACATTATTCAAAATGGGATTATTTATTTATTTAGAGTCGCCACTTGGGATAGGATTGGCTTTTGGTGTCCCAAGTCACCGATTTATCTTGAATCCCAGATCGAGGAGAATTTCGACTTCCCAGTTGGAGCCTATGAACCAGAAACTCTTGAGTAAGGAATTCTATTGACCTGAGGGAAGGTGTTAGGCACCCCCAGATCTAGTAGTTCTAGCATGGTCGCGTAGACTCTTATAATTATCTAAAATCCAATGTTTGTACATGTTGTCCCTATAGTGAAATTTTAAAGATTATTTACCACTTTTAATCAAAAAAAAATTTAAGAAAGTAAGCGCCATTTAAAAAACGTGTATTTGGATAATGTCACATGAAATGCACCCGAATCCTCGACACATTTTTATCTAACATTTTCGGATTTGAATTTGGATCGTATGAAATGCACACTCGTGTTTACGAAGGTATAATTACTAAAAAGTGCGCCTTAATCGACTAACGTGTTACTATCTTTGCGGGAGACCGTGAAATATGCTAAACGGATGGTCCCGAATTCTAAGTATTTTTATATAAGCATTTAAAGAGGGTCACGCCATTTATGGGTTTCATTTGGTGTAGCGCACCTTGTTTATTTAAAAGGTTGTACTAAAGGGACTATTATTTTCTATTATGGTTTGTCTCTAAAAGGGCCCTAATTAATTAACATTATTAATCGCTAATAATAAAAGCAATCAAGGAATTTGGGCCTCCAGTTCAAGTCCACACATGAACAAGATAACAACCTCTTAATTCAAACATGGTACATAAATAGAAGGCCCAAAACCTATATTGCAAATTTAATCCCATAACCTTAATACGATTTCCAGCCCTCGACACTTTTGGGACTTGAAGATTAGCCTAGGAATGAAGGAAATGCTGCTGTTTTTATTAAGATTTGCCCAGTTTTGGGTATCTGATTATGACTTTGGGCCTAGTGGGAATATGCTGAAAGTGGGATACAACCTAGATTACCTAAACCTCATATCAAGTAAATTAAAAGGAAGAAGGGCCTGGAGTCCAATATTAGGACACTTTTTCACAGTTGGGCCGCGCTGAATCAATTCTTGTGGCCCAGTCGATGCAGGCCTTTACAGTCCAAATGAAAGCCATTAAAATATCAAACTAAAATTGTCGTCAATATTCACTTTTTTAATTTTCATGAAACAATTGATAAGGAATCGGGATATAATCGAACATATTTATAGCATTTATTCATGTGAAATTATTAAGCTACGTTTTAACACAAACTGTTATAGGAAGCCATGATAAACTAAGGTGATTATCACCTATATGATTAAATCAGTTCAGCTACTCGAATTTAATTTGCTAATACTCATGATAATCCTGTTAATGCATGTGAAGCCAACTTTAAAATTCAAGTTCTCAAGGTTAACATCAATTAAGTTATACTAGACTTCATTTTCAACATGTGCATAGTGAACGCCTAACATCAATTATACCACAGCTGAGATCAAAGTCATACAAGTATGGAAATTCCATACAGTCCGCTGTTCATACAAGTACAAATAGAGCTATGATTACTCTAGATATCTACATCAATCAAAACATTGACATATGATGACGTAAATGTGCATATATTGGGAATAAACTTCTGTACAATTTAATTCCATTTCTTATTTGAGTTACATCAAAGATGGTTCAAGGTGTGTACCTGGAATTTGAGTCAAAACAAAGAAAAATAGCTCAGTGTCACAGCAGTTCAGCCATAGAAATCAGATGTTTGAGGTATTGTTATAAGCCTATAAGCAACATCAATTGACACAGGACCAGTTTCAACCGATGAACCGACCAAAAACAGCTCAAATACACCCAAAATGAATCGAATAGACCAATTTCAACTTGAAATCAACCTAGGAGCCTTCAATCTCAATTAGTAAATAGAACTCAATGTAACAGTCTTTTTTTGGTTTTTTCGTTGTTTTTCTTTTGGTTTTGAAGAACTAGATCTAGAATGGATTTCCTAACTCTGAAATTTCAGAAGTGGATTTTTAATTTGAAACTCAAATTTTCAGATTGTGAAACTTCTTCCCAAAAACAAGACTTTTCTTTCCAAGGCAAGAAGTGATGCCTTTATAGGCAAACTCGGAGCCGATTGTGCCAAAAGCCAAGGCTCATTTGCCAAGGCCACCTCCACCTTATCCTCAAATGCTTGCTAAGAAGAAGAATGATAATCAGTTTAAAAAGTTCATTGATATGATGAAGAGCTTGTCCATCAATGTGCCTTTGATGGAGGTTCTTAAACGAATGCCAGGCTATGCAAAGTCATGAAAGACTTGGTCACAAAGAAGCATTCTATGGATTGTGAAACTATAAAGATGACTCATAAATTTAGTTCTATAGTGCATTCAATGGCCCCAAAGCTTGAAGATCTCGGTGCTTTCACCATTCCTTGCACCATTGGAAGTGCGGATTTTGCCAAGGCTTTATTAACTTGGGAGCTAATATCAATTTGATGCATTACTCAGTTTTCAAAACTTTGAGTATTGGGCAACCTAGGCCGACTTTCATGAGATTACAAATGGCAGATACATCGATGAAGATACCGTTGAGTATCATTGATGATGTGCTTGTTCGAGTGGAAAAATTTATTTTGCCAGCCGAATTTATGATCTTGGAATGCGAGGTGAACTATGAAATTCCTATTATCTTGGGAATACCTTTCCTAGCTACGAGGAAGGCATTGATACTGTGGAAGCTGGGGAATTCACCTTCCGGGTGGGTGATGAAAAGGTGGTTTTTCATGTGTGCAAGTCTATGAAGGAGCCCAATTGCACCGAGGTGTGCTCTTTTGTTGATCTCGTCACAGAAGTGATAATTGATGACACCAGTGCCATGGTCGATGTGGAGGAGCAATTGGAGGCCGTTTTCTTGAATCTTTGATGTCAATGAGGATGCAAGCCAAGTGGAGTGCGTGAACACTTTGCATGGAATGGGCTCTTATTCTTATGAGCCTAGGAAATTGTCTTTGGATCCCGAGAATAAGAAGACTCCACCAACCAAACCATCAATTGAGGAGCCTTCGATGTTGGAGTTGAAACCACTTCCTACATACCTCAGGTATGAATTCTTAGGCTCAAATTCTACTTTGCCAGTTATTTTTTCTTCTTGCCTTACTAACATGCAGGTTGATGCCACATTGACGGTGCTTCAAAAGCGAAAAAAGGTAATTGAATGGACTCTAGCTGATATTCAGGGAATAAGCCCCACATTCTACATGCACAAGATTATCCTGGAAGATAATGCAAAATCCTTCTTGGAGCATCAAAGGAGGTTGAACGAGGCAATGCAACAAGTTGTGTAAAAGGATGTGATAAAGTGGTGAGATGTCGGGGTTATGTACTCCATTTCTGATAGCTCATGGACTTCGTTGCTGCAATGTGTACCGAAGAAAGGTGGTATGACCATGGTGACAAATTACAAAAATAAGTTGATTCTATCAAGAACCGTCACCAGTTGGAGGGTATACATGGACTATCGGAAGCTGAACAAGGTGACCCGCAAGGATCACTTCCTATTGCCATTTCTTGACCAAACGCTTAACCGCCTTGCACGGTATGGCTTGATTGATTTTTGGATGAATACACAGTATATAGTCAAATCTTAATCGCTCTGGTGGATTAAGAGAAGGCCACATTTACTTGTCCATATGGCACATTTGCTTTCTCTCGGATGTCGTTATTTTTTGGCGACATTCCGATGATGCATGATGGATATTTTAACCTGACATGGTCGAAGATATTTTGGAGGTCTTCATGGACGATTTTAGCGTGGTTGGAGATTCACTTGAAGAGTGCTTGAGAAATTTGGATAGAGTTTTGGCCCTATGGAAAGACACCAATCTCATACTTAATTGGGATAATGACACTTCATGGTAGAGGAGGGCATAGTGTTGGGCAAAAAAATTTCAATCCGTGGAATTGAAGTTGACAAAGCCAAGATAGAGGTTATTTCAAGGCTTGCTCCCCCCCCCCCTCTCCGCTTCTATCAAATGGGTAAAGAGTTTCCTGGGCACATTGGGGTTTTACCGGAGGTTTATAAAAGATTTTCCGAAAGTGGTAAACCCCTTTTGCAAGCTACTAGAAAAGGATGCAAAGTTTTTGTTTGATGAGGGGTGTATGCAAGCATTCAAGCTTCTCAAGCTTAAGTTGACCACCACCCCTATCATTACCGTACCAAATTGGAGCTAACCTTTCGAGTTCATATGTGACGCAAGTGATGTTGCGGTTTAGTCTGTCTTAGATCAAAAGGTTAATAAAATGTTTCATCTGGTGTATTACACAAGCAAGACTATGAATGAGGCTCAAATGAACTATACGGTAACCGATAAAAAGTTGTTTTCCATAGTATTTGCAATGGAAAATTTTTTGATGTATCTCATGGGTGCCAAGGTCATAGTAGACACCGACCATGTCTCCCTTAGGTACTTGATGACAAAGAAAGACTCCAAGGCAAGGTTGATGCGATGGGTTTTACTACTTCAAAAATTTGATCTAGAAATTATGGACTAGAAAGGTAGTTTGAACCAAATGATGGACCACTTATCCTATTTGGAGGAGGCGGGGAGGCCTTGTGATGGCCTAGAGATGAATGATTCATTTTCCGATGAACAACTCCTTTCGATGTCGATGAATGATATATCATGGTTTGCCGATATTGCTAATTACCTAGTGACCGAAATAAACCAGTATGATCTCTTTTGTAATCAAAGGAAGAAGCTCAAGCGCGCTAGTTTGGACTTTTATTTGGATGAGCCTTACTTGTTCAAAATTTGCAGGGATGGTGTGATCTGAAGGTATGTCCTGGATGAAGAGCAATTGAGTATCTTGTGGGCTTTTCATTACTCTCCCTATGGTGGCCATCATGGCGGGGCGAGGACGGCTTCAAAAGTTCTTAGTTGTGGGTCATATTGGAAAACTTTTTTCAAATATGCGGGTGATTTTGTGAAGAGATGCGACAAATGCTAAAGAGCGGGTGAAATTTCAAAGAAACATGATATACCTCTCGATACCATCCTTGAAGTTGCTATCTTTGATGTATGGGGCCCTGATTTCATGGGCCCATCTTTAGATCTTCTGCGAACACTTACATTCTTGTGGTGGTGGACTATGTTTCAAAGTGGGTTGAAGCCTTGGCTTTGCCCAACAATGAGGCCCAGAGTGTTTTTGCATTTCTTAATAAAGCATTTTTACAAGGTTTGGTACTCCTCGTGCAATCATAAGTTATAGGGGTTTCGACATGTTACTTTCTAAGTACGGTGTAAATCACAAAGTTTCTACCCTCTATTATCCTCAAGCAAGTGGTTAAGTGGAACACTCCAACAGGGAAATCAAAAGCATATTGTCAAATACGGTCAATGCAAATAGGATCGATCGGTCAAAGAAGTTGGATGACGCTCTATGGGCTTATAGAACAGCTTACAAGAATCCGATTGGTATGTCTCTGTATCGGTTGGTGTTTGGAAAAGCTTTCCATATACTATTTGAGTTAGAGAACAAAGCCATGTGGACTTTGAGGGAGCTAAATCTTGAGTGGGATATTGCACCCAATCTTCGTATGGAGTAGCTCAATGAACTTGATGAATTCAAATTGCAGGCCTACTCCAGTTCGTCCTTGTATAAGGACAAGATGAAGTACCTTCATGATAAATATGCTCATGGAAAGGAGTACAAATTAGGTTATTTGGTTCTCTTGTTCAACTCCCGGTTACGTCTGTTTTCGAGAAAGCTCAAATCAAAATGGAGTGGACCTTTTGATGTGGTGTGTATGACCATGTTTGGTGCTCTTGAATTAAAGAACAAAAATTGTGAAGTTTTCAGAGTTAATGGGCACTGGGTCAAGCATTATTTTGGAAAGATTGATGACAGCCATGTGGTGGCACTTCTTCATTTCTAATGATGATATGGTAACCTGTATCGTGCCGCGACGTTAAATCAGGCATTTCTTGGGAGGCAGCCCATGTCTTTTTCTTCTTATTTTCTTTTATGTTCTTTGTGGTATAGCATTAATTTTTGGGCTAACTAGTTGTGAGATGTTAAAGGGTTGTGTTGATGCAGTGCAAGACATAATGGAAAATGCACTGGTCTCTGAAGTTGCCAGTACGGCGCACTACATTCTGTGCGGACCACACTGGTGAAGGGTAAAGTGTAGCCTCTCTTAAGTTTGTCACTGCGACAGTACTATATTTTGTGCGGTCCACGATGGACCTCTGCGGCCGCAGTCCATTTAGTGTGGACCGTAGAGTGTTGCCTTCTCAAGTTGAACAAATCAGTGCAGTATGGACCGCGGTTCATTTTGTGCGATCCGCACTGGTTGGTGAGACTGGGCCCCAACCTTTTTTCTATAAATAGAGCTTGAAGGCCTCCTTTTACTCCTTTAGAAATGTTAGCTCTCATAGCCTTAAATTACTGTTCATCACCTTCCCTCTGCTCATAATTAATTGTTGGAACATATTTGCATTACTTCATCTCATATCTGGTAATGATAATTCTTTTTAATTGTTTTATTTTTGTTATTTTTTTCCCATTTTGTTTTATGTGCATGTTACTCTCTTCTTCCTTGATGTTCTTAATTAGATTAGGTTAGAGTAGTTAATCATCTGATTAGGGTAGATTAGTTAATAGAGAATAATGGGCAATCACTTAGGGACGTACTTAGATACTTAAATTGGACTAAAATCCAAAATTTCATAAACCCTAACTTAGTACCAAATCTGGGCACTTATCGAGGCTGCAGTAGTTTCTGTGCAGTTTGCAGTGCCCTTGTGTAGCCTGTAGTACCACTTTCTGCAGACCGCACTACTGAACTCTGGGAAGCTGAACCTTGGGTAGTGCGGCCCCACCACGTTTTGTGCAGACCACACTGGCCCCTATGCGGCCGCACTACCATTTTGTGCAGTCCGCACTGCCTAGATACAAAGGGTGGGCATTCTAAACCCCATCCCTGTGTGGACCGTAGTCAATTTTGTATGGTCCGTAATGACCCTTGTGTAGACCGCAGTCCATTTTTCATATTCCGCACTGACCTCCGTGCAGCCGAAGTCTATTAAGTGCGGTCCACACTGGGCTGTTTTCTGCACTATCTGGAACCCTTCTTCTCTATTCTGCAATTTGTTCTGCAATAATGATTTGAACTGCTTTTATTAATACTAACAAGTGTATTGAATGATGTTTGAAGAAAATCATTAAACAACAAGGCAAAGGATCTAAACAACCCGGCAGAGGTCCTGGGAAGGGAAGCAGAAAATGATTGAACTCACTCCCCAGGCTAGGAAAAACTTGAGGAATGCAATCAAAGCAGCTGACAGGGCCTGTGATCATTCGGGGAGTGAGTACGTGCCCTCCTTGAAGATTTCTTCGGTCTCAGTACCAACACATATCCCTGACTAGCCGGGGAGGTTCAAACTGACAAACACTACTCCTCTACCATCACCCACTGCCCAAACACCAACATATGTTTCTTCTGGGTCATCTAAAGGCTCAGTGGCAGGTAAGTGGGGAATACTCGAGCTCTTCCATAGCTTAATTATCCGGAGAGGGTGGAGGATGAGATAAGGTAGTTGGAGATGACAAGGTAGTTGAAGGAGGTAAGCCTCAGGTAGGAGGCGTTGCTAGAACTAGAAAGCCTGAGGCTTGGGAGAATAGATTTGTAAGTGAGGTGATGTACAATAAATTTCAGGAGTGGTGGTCTGTAAGAAAATTGATCCTAGAGCGGAGTTTCATTAATAAAGACTTGCTACCCCACATCCCCGACGTGCAGAGATAGTTTAGGACTAGAGTGGGCTGGGAGCACTTCCTATATGAGTGTGTGGATGTCAACGAACACTTGGTCAAATAATTTTACAGTAATGTAACCCATATCAAAAAGAGCTCCAAAATGACCAAGGTTCGGAACATAAAGGTATTATTTGATGGGAAGTCAATATATGAGTACCTGGGCTTTGATGAGGATGACGAAACCCTATGTATGGAGAAGTTGGAAATGGGTAAAGAGGTTAGTTCTTGTCTAGCACAGTACCTGGAAATCCAAGCTACCATCCCTGACTAGTTGACTGTTGGAGTCAAATCTTTTTGAAGGATTTGAATTTGAGGCATGGGGGTGAGAGACTTTTGTTTGCAGCTAGTTGGACCCTTCAAATCATGACAACACTTTACCTCTCCACGGGGCTGTGTTAGTGGCTTCTATCATGGCAGAGTACCCTATCAATGTGGGGAATGTGATGTCACAAATTATTAGTATTGTGGGTGTTGAGCATGACGGAAACTATCCGTTCCCCAGCTTCCTCATTGAGTACTTCCGGGACCTGCAAGTGGACAAGAGGCCCTATGACATCAAGGTTAAGGCAAAAACCATGTTCTCCTGGTATAGCATGCAGGGGGATGACAACACCAAGAGCAAGAACTTCAAGGGTACAGTTACGGCTCCAACT
Organism: Nicotiana benthamiana; assembly: GCA_034376525.1. Classification (NCBI taxonomy): domain Eukaryota; kingdom Viridiplantae; phylum Streptophyta; class Magnoliopsida; order Solanales; family Solanaceae; genus Nicotiana; species Nicotiana benthamiana. The sequence continues at coordinate 101,619 of JAXGFW010000087.1, read as the reverse complement.
ATCCAGTCTAAGGAGACAGTCGTAGTAGTGGCTTCTGTTGAGCCTACCTCCACCTCCACAAACATCCTTCCTGATCCATCCACATCCACAGCCATTCCTCTTGTCCATGCACTAGAGCAGGCCCGGAGATTCCATCCTCCCGGGCCCACCCTATCACTGCCTGCCGACTGAGCCAAGCACTTTTGAGTATTGAAAACTGGATGCAGACTGCATCATCCAAGTTGTCCATCCTGACTACCAAGGTAGAGGCTCTGTCGGCACCTTTAGCACCACAGGCTCCCCACTCGATCAAGGATGCTTTTATATAATAGCCTAACAGCTCAGACCCACCGCAGCATATGAGTTTAGTAGGCTTGATTGTGACTACTAAACATTTTTCCTAATATAAATGATCAAACAGGACGAATAAATAAATCCAAACCAAACAAGTTTTAGAAAAATCATATCTTTCCTAACATGGTAGATCTTTTATTTTGGTATCCGTGCAATTTGTTTCCCAAATTCTTACCAAGTTTACAAATTTATGATTTAACATGTCCTATTAATTTTTTCTTAATTGAAAGGTTTTTTTATCTTTTATTTTATGTCCAAACAAATAAAATTGGTTGAATTATTCTTTTACAGGTTTTTTTTTTATGTTGGTGGGTAAATTTTAATTCAAAGAAGATACGGTTAAGGGTCAAATATATCCTTGTACTATTAAAAATAGGTCATATTTATCTCCGTTTGAATTCTTTATCAAATATGTCCCCACCATTATACATTAGGGTCATATATATCCCTCAGCCGTTAAAACACTCTCCCATATATTTAAATTACGGTTAAGGGTCAAATATATCCTTATACTATTAAAAATAGACCATATTTATCCTCCGTTTGAATTTTTTATCAAATATGTCCCCACCGTTATATTTTTATCAATACACCCTCTCATATATTTTTAACGTGGCATCTTATGATTGGACTAGACGACCCGCCCCACTCCTTTAATTAAGATGCCAATTTGGAAAAAGAAAAGTACAAAATAAAAGAAAGCTAGCACAGAAATATAGTTTCACACTTCCATCTACAGCTTCATGGGTTGGGAGTGAGATTCACCAGATATCATTAGAAGAATAATAATTATGTTTTCAATATAGAAAGAGTACTCTCATGGCGTTAAAGAGTGACCGTGCAACATTCAAGAGTGGATATTTTATTCATTGATGCATGTAACTAACATCCAACAATTAGCATACATTTTCGTCTTATCCGATTTTGAGGGTTATCTTCATGAGCCAATTTATATAGCTATAATTTTATATAAAAATAGACTTTTAGCCTTTGTATTATTGGGTACATGCTAACATGGGCCATCACTACCTAGTATTGAAGGGATTGAACGGAGAAGAAGACTAAATTTCATTGGGTCGGGGCGGGTTTAATTAAAGGAGTGGGCGGATCGTCTAGTCCAATCATAAGATGCCACGTGCTACTAAAAATATATGGGAGGGTGTTTTGATAAAAATATAACGGTGGGGACATATTTGATAAAAAATTCAAACGGAGGATAAATATGGCCTATTTTTAATAGTATAAGGATATATTTGACCCTTAACCGTAATTTAAATATATGGGAGAGTGTTTTAACGGCTGAGGGATATATATGGCCCTAATGTATAACGGTGGGGACATATTTGATAAAGAATTCAAACGGAGGATAAATATGGCCTATTTTTAATAGTACAAAGATATATTTGACCCTTAACCGAAGAAGATATTTATTAAAAGATACTTTTCTCTGTGAAGTTAATAATCAAAAACTACTTTTAACATAGTGCGATATCCCAAAAATAGAAGGAGGTCTCTCTTATTTCTTATGCCATTAAAATAAGATGGAACATCAATACAAAATAGTAAAGCTAGACGGATGGTAGTGGCGCATTGTAATATCTATAAACTGGGAAAGTTTGCTGTAATTTACAAAATCAACTTCTCATGCAACAAATAATAGTTAACGGATTTAATTTCTTACATTAAAAGTGTAAAAACCATTTCACATTATAGTGTCATCCTAATGGCAATTAAATATGACCGCCCATAATATAAACTATGGTAAAGTTGAAAATAAAGCAAGTAATTTTCTGCGACAATTTTAATTGCATTGATTGTGTAAGCTATATCAGTGAGTAACTTTGTATAAAATAAATTGAAGAAATTACAACTAATCCAAGTTGAATTTTTACTACAGGTAGTGTTTGCGGGGTTCTCAGCAGAATCTATAGCTCAGAGGATTATGGATTGCAAACCTAAGGTTGTCATAACATGCAATGCAGTTAGGAGAGGACCCAAGACTATTTTTCTCAAAGATATTGTTGATGCAGCCTTTACTGAATCTGACATCAATATAGGTCAGCAATTCAACATAATAAATACTTATTGCTAGCTACGGGTTCGTTCGGTGTTTTCATGAATATATATGTGAAAAAAATAAACAAAGAACTTCACCCTCTGAACAGAGTACTCACGAAGTCTCTATTCTTGTTTTTGGTAAATGAAACTTTTATTTACCGACCAAGAGGTTGTGAGTTCGAGTCTTCCCAAGAGCAAGGTGGGAAGTTCTTGGAGGGAAGGATGCCGGGGTCTATTTGGAAACAGCCTCTCTACCCAAGTGTAGGGGTAAGGTCTGCGTGCATACTACCCTCCCCAGACCCTACTAAGTGATATTATACTGGATTGTTGTTGTTGTTGAAACTTTTATTTATAAAGATATGTACAGGTCAAGTAAAGAGAGAAAAAACTAGAATCTGGGCAAATAGCCCCAGTTTCCAGCATAGCAACTACTGTCAACTAGACTACTCTTAACAATACAGGCTCATGGATAAACATTAAGACTTTGAAAATCCATCTATCTTTCTAATTTCAATTTTTTTTCCTTTCATCCTTGCAGATGTATGTTTGACTTTTGAGAATGAATCAGCATTAAAGAAGGAGATGACTAAATGGGTTGAAGGAAGAGATATTTGGTGGCAGGTATAGGTTATCGAGCCTATTGTTTTTTTTAAAAAAACAATTCGTATATATATATATTTCTGTTATATAGGGAATATTTGGTATGGAATGATCATGTTTTCCGGTGGATCTTACTTTTGTTTTGTGTAGGTATAGACTATAGTTTAGGTTATCTGTAAACATTCAGATTAGACCGAGAAACCATAGAAATTCTAGAGAGAGAAAGTAGAGAGAAGTCAGAGCATTCAGGAACTCTCTGGAAGAGAGAAGTATATTACAAAAAATGAAAGGAGGAAAATGAGTCTCGGTAGGTGAGAAAAATATCTCACCTACATTTATACTAATTACAAATGGACGGGTCGGATCGGGTGATCCGGCCCAAAATTAAATAAGGGACTTGGGCTCAGACCACACTCATCACAGCCCAGTTACAACTTATAACCCAATGCCGGAAATATACCTACAATATACACTCAATATACACTGAATATACACAAGTATATATAAATCTAAATCATGTAATATCTTGTATCTCAACACTCCCCTCAAGTTGGAGGGGGGAACCACCTGCAACTTGGTGAGCAGCGGAAGCAGCAAAGTGCCTGGCAGAGGCTTGGTGAGCAAGTCTGCCAGCTGACGAGAAGTAGGCACATGAAGCAACTTGATAAAACCAGAAAGCAACAAGTCCCGAACAAAATGGCAATCCACCTCGATAAGTTTCGTACGTTCATGAAAAACATGATTGTTAGCAATATGAACATCAGCCATACTATCACAAAAAACAGAAATAGGAGAGGAAGTAGAAACCCCAAGATCAGCCAACAAGCGAGAGAGCCAAGTCAACTCAGCAACAACCTTGCTAAGGGCTCGGTATTCAGCCTCAGCAGAGGAAAGAGAAACAACAGGCTGTTTCTTCGATTTCCAACTGATCAAACAGCCACCCAACAACACACAAAATCAAGTAACAGAGCGCCTAGTATCAGGACAGGCAACCCAGTCACTATCAGAATACCCCGCAACAGAAAAATCAGCATGATTAGAGTAGAATAAACCCAAGGAAGGAGTGCCTTTAAGGTATCTCAGAACATGCAAGGCAGCAGTCATATGAGGAAGTCTGGGGGTTTTGAGAAATTGTCTCAGATGCTGGACTGCAAAACAAATATCAGGCCTGGTGTGAGTCAGGAAGAGCATCTTGCCAACTAGACTCCTGTACTGGTCAGGAGAGGGCAAGAGGTCACCAGAATCAGCACGAAGTTTGACATTGATGTCCAAAAGAGACACAACAGAAGAGACATTGACACAGTCAAACGGATGCAGCAAATCAGAGATATACTTGTGCTGATTAAGGTGCATGCCACCAGGGACAGCAGACACTTCAAGGCCCAAAAAATAATGCAAGGACCCTAAATCCCTGATTTTAAACTGTGCATCCAGAAACAGCTTCAAAGCAGTCAGTTCATCACTGTCATCCCCAGTGAATATTATGTCATCCACATAGACATCAACCACCACAAAGGAACCAGGTTTACCTTTGATGAACAAGGAGTAGTCATTCAAAGAATGAGTATACCCTCTGGAATAAAGAGCATACGACAATTTGGCATACCATTGTCTGGATGCTTGTCTCAGCCCATATAAAGATTTCTTGAGTTTACAGATCAGAGGAGGAGAAGGAGAAGAAAGGGAAGAAACAAATCAAAGGTAGAAGGAAAGACTGTCAAACCTGGAGGAAGTTTCATGTAAACATCCTCATCCAAATCACCATGAAGAAAGGCATAATTTACATCAAGCTGAAAAAGAGGCCAATGATTCTTGACAGCCACAACAATAAGGCACTTTACAGAGGTCATTTTAATCACTGGAGAGAAAGTTTCAGTAAAATCAATCCCCTCAACCTGTGTGTCACCCCTAATAACCAGCCTGGCTTTATACCTTTCAACACTGCCATCAGCCTTGTATTTAATCTTGTAATCCCATTTGCAACCAATGGGTTTCTGACCAGGAGGAAGAGGAACAACATCCCAAGTATGGTTAGTGTCCAAAGCTTCAAACTCCTGTCTCATGGCAGCTTGTCAAGCTGGAACAGATGCAGCCTGAGAATAGTATAGAGGCTCAGATTCCAAAGAGGATGAAGATGAGCCAGAGAAGGCAGGGAGTTGGTAGACATAATCCTGAAGATAGGAAGGAGGATTATGTTGTCTTTGAGACTTTCTTGGAGCAGGAACAGTGGAAGAAGGAACTAAAACAGAAGGTGGACCAGCAGGACTGGAAGGAGTAGGACCAGAGGGAGAAGAGGGAGGATAGAGAGGAATGGGAGAATCAGAGGCATCATCATGTTCTCCAGATGGAATAAAGGGAAAAGAGGAAGCAGGAGGAGAAGCAGAAGAAGACACAGATTTAAAAGGAAAAACTGATTCATGAAAGAGAACATCCCTGGAGACCAAATACTTCTTAGATGCAAGATCATACAGCCTATAACCCTTCCTGCCAAAAAAAGGATAACCCAGAAAAACACAAGGAATGACTCTTGGCTTTAACTTGTCCCTTTGAGGGATGTGAACAGTGGCATAGGCAAGGCAACCAAAAGTCCTCAAGTGAGTATAGGATGGAATTTTCCCATACAAAATTTCATGAGGAGACTTATTATGAAGCAATCTGGTGGGTATTCTGTTAAGAAGATAGGTGGCAGTCAACAAGCAGTCCCCCTAGAAAGATACTGGCAAGCCAGATTGAAAGAGCAATGCTCTACAGGTTTCAAGAAGAGTTCTATGCTTTCTCTCAACAACACCATTTTGTTGAGGAGTGTGAGGGCAAGAGGTTTGATGTATGATTCCCTGGCTGCTAAAGAAAGAAACACCCTCATTGCGAGAGCCCAATTCTAGGGCATTGTCACTTCTAACAGTCTGAACCACAGCATTAAATTGGGTTCTGACCAGAGAGAGAAATGACTTAAGCATGGAAAAAGCATTGCTTTTTGATCCCAGTAGGTGTGTCCAGGTTGGCCTTGAAAAGTCATCAACAATTGTAAGGAAATACTTACAACCAGAAGAGGTTGGAGTATGATAAGGTCCCCAGGTGTCCACATGAATCAGTTGAAAAGGTCTAGAAGTCTTAATGGAACTTTCAGGGAATGGAAGTCTAGTCTGTCTGGCCATGGGACAGACTGTACAGGGGAAGGTTTGTTTGGAAGCAAATGGAAAAGACAGACCAGAAATGCATTTCATATTTGCAAAGGGAGTATGTGCAAGTCTTAAGTGCCAAATATAATTCATATCAGATGAAAAATCATTATTACAAATGGAACTATTTACATGTGAAGGCACAGAAACATCCTTGTTATCAGACAAGATGTCATCATTACAAGAAACAGACACAGAAGGCAATGCAACAACATTGTTATTATTACAAGAAGCAGATACAAGTCAAACAGAAGTAGAGGAACAATTAACAGAGGAAGAAGGGGAAGAGGGAACCCAATTTAGTTTATACAGCCCAGCAGCTTCTCTACCAAGATCCAGTGGCCTCCTCAGAGAAGGGTCCTGTATCATGTGTAGTAAGCAGGAATGCTCAGTGAACATAACTATATAGTGCAACTGCTTCACTAACTTGTGAACAGAAATCAAGTTGTGTTTAAAGGAAGGAACTAGCAGTACATTGTGAAGAGTGATGGAGGAAGTCAATGCAAAAGAGCCTGTGCAAGTGACTTTTACTTTGTAGCCATTAGGAAGAGTGACAAGATATGGCAGAGTTAAAGGTGTGATGTTAAAAAGTAATTGTTTATCATGAGTCATGTGATTAGAGGCACCTGAATCTATAATCGAGGTGACAGAATTAATATGAGTAAGTAAGCAAAGTTTGGAATCAGAAAAAGGGTTCTCAGTCAACATAGTACCAGCAAAGTTTGCAGCATATATGGGCGGCCGAGTTTGAGCAGTAGAATCCCCTAACTTGGTCTGGTGTAACATGTTCATCAACTGGTCATAATCTTGTCTGCTCAACCTTGGTATCACATAGGTCTGGCCATCTATTCTTGCAACAGAGTGATGGCTAGCAGGAGGATTCCCTTGAGGAACAGACAACAGCCCATCAAAAATAGGAGAATCCAGACCAGTACTCATATGAGCAGCATCAGGTCTCCTTCCCTTGTTAAAATTGGTACTTTGTGGATACCCATGGATCTTGAAGCACTTATCAATTAAGTGTCCAGATTTTTTACAGTATCGACAGAATAAAGGTCCTCTGGTTTGATCAAAATTGACTCTCTGTCTGAAAGGAGGAGGAGGAGCAGACACTGTGGCCTTGTTAAATCCAACAGGCTGTCTATTTGTATGTACATTGAAAGAGACAGAGTCTGGATCAAAGTGAGAAGAAGACTGAACTTGTCTTTGTTTCTCATCATTGAGGACAATATTATATACATTGTCAAGAGAAGGAGGAGGCTGCATCATCAAAAGATTACTCCTGACCCCCATATAAGCTTCATTGAGACCCATTAAAAACTGAAAGACCTTATTTTCATCACATTCCTGAACTATACCATCTTTTGCAGCACATACACACCTTTGACCATGATTAACACATAGAATCAAGTTCATCCCACAGACCTTTTAGCTTATTAAAATAGGAAGCTATATCTAAGGACCCTTGAGAGGTGTGGGACAACTCTCTTTTCAGTTCATAGATTTTGGTCCTGTTTGCAGTGCCATATCTGGCCTGGAGTTGGGACCATATGCTTTGTGCAGTGTCAGAGTACTGTACAGACTCAACAATTGCAGGGGAGATGGAAGCAGTCAACCAAGAAATCACCATGTTGTTGCACCTATCCCACAACCTTTGTTGAGCCACATTAGTGGCAGGTCGGGAGTATGTGCCATCAACAAAACAGATTTTGTTTTTGGCTGATAAGGGAACAATCATTTTACGTCTCCATCCCCCATATCCACTACCCGAGAAAGGAGTGGGAACAAGAGATACCCCAGGGACATCAGAAGAATATACAAATAGGGGACTGGAAGAGTCTACAGAAGGGGAGGCACCAGTACCAGCACTTGTGTTAGAAGCCATAGTCAATGAACCGGCTTAGATGAACAACTTTTCAACAAACAGAATACAACCAAAACAGGTATTCACACACAACAACCAACAAATAGAACACAGTCAAGTCAGGTATTCACAAACAACACCAGATGCTCACAAGTACACAGTCAAATAATCACATATAATACCGAAGATAAGGACAGAGTTACCCTCCTTCTTCGCGACCGGAGAAGATCGGCCTTCAGATAACAGAGAAACCCTAGGTATCAAACCCTAGGTGTAACCTTAAAAGCAACTTTACTGGAGATGTGGTCAGGAACGTCGGAGAAGCACCCAAAACGTCCACTGAGTGAGAATGGGGCTACCGGAAGGCAGTAAAACTTCAAGTTAAACCACCAGAAACCCTAGAAGCCGAATAGGTCACCCAAAATCAACCAACCAAAATCATCATAAAATCTTCCAGAATGTTCAGGAGAAGAAAATACACTCGGATATCAATATGAGACACTCAGAAAAGTCTCCGATAGGTTGAAATCTTCATCGACCGTGAGGTCTCAGAAATCACCCCCAAAAACCTCGAAACAGACTTCATCCAAGACCACTAAGCACACAGAAACATGATCGGATCGTCGTCGAGGCTCTGATACCATGTAAACATTCAGATTAGACCGAGAAACCATAGAAATTCTAGAGAGAGAAAGTAGAGAGAAGTCAGAGCATTCAGGAACTCTCTGGAAGACAGAAGTATATTACAGAAAATGAAAGGAGGAAAATGAGTCTCGGTAGGTGAGAAAAATATCTCACCTACATTTATACTAATTACAAATGGACGGGTCGGATCGGGTGATCCGGCCCAAAATTAAATAAGGGACTTGGGCTCAGACCACACTCATCACAGCCCAGTTACAACTTATAACCCAATGCCGGAAATATACCTACAATATACACTCAATATACACAAGTATATACAAATCTAAATCATGTAATATCTTGTATCTCAACATTATCTCGTCACAAAATTTAGTTAAGATAATTATGTGCAATAAATCATTAGTTCGGGTATCACCCATGGAATATACACTATTATTACTAGAATTTATAATGACTCCTAAACGATTGGAAGAAAAAAGAAGAAGAGAAAGAAGAATATAAAACCTGAACCAAAATACAATTTTGGCTGATTCTTATTAATCATTTATTATTCCAGGATGTAGTTCCAAAATATTCAGTTACATGTGAGGTGGAATGGGTTGATGCAGAAGATCCACTTTTCTTGCTATACACCAGTGGCAGTACTGGAAAGCCTAAGGTGAAATCAATTTCTTGCTTGTAATTATTGGAGTAATTTTACTCTTATATATTTCAGTATTTTGATGACTTTAAGTTGATGTTAAGGGTGTTCTTCATACAACTGGGGGATATATGGTATACACTGCGACAACGTTCAAGTATGCATTTGACTACAAACCGAAAGACATTTATTGGTATGTTCAAGCCATTTCTTCCTTCATTACCTTTAACAACTCGATAATTTGAGTTGTCTATAAAGATGTTTTACACTCTCAGTTTTTTAAATGACTTTTTTAGTACCTAAAATTCTATTTAATTGACATAAATTGTCAAATTTATTATGAAATAAATAGTTTGCACCAAATACAGAAACGACATAAGTCATTTTTTTGCTATAGTTCTCTTACATTGCTTTCCTTCACATTTTACTAACCTTAATGAACTTAGTCATGGGACAGATCTGGATTAGTTGGGTTAGTGTACTTTGAATACCATAGCTTATACCAAAAGAAAAAAGAAACATTAATGCAACTTAGCCAAACATTGGAAAGTTGTTTAGAGATTACTTGAGGGTGTGTTTGGTATGAAGGAAAATATTTTCTGAAAAGTATTTTTCAACTTTTTCATATTTGGTTGGCATAAATATTTTAAGAAATATTTTTTTCATGAGCTTATTTTCCTCCAATTGGAGGAAAATGACTTCCCTACCAAAAGTAGAAAAAATAATTCCTAACTTTTTTTCTAACCTTCCCACCCTATTTTCCTCCCCACCCCACCCATACCTCCACCCCCACCCCACCTCCCTCTAACATAGCTATTGTCGCTCCGACCTCTAGACCACAACCTACCACCCTTCCTTGTCCTTACCTATTTCGTCTCGTATAGTGCTTGTCTAAATTATATATTTTTTTTTGAAAATATTTTCTGCTACCTTATCAACTATAAAAAAATAAGTAATAAAATCACTTGTTGTTCAAAAAAATATTTTTCAAGGAAAACTAAACACGCTACAAAATTTAGCACGAATAGTTATACCTATTGATTCATTTCACCTCGTATAAAATAGTTGGGTGGTTGCCATCTTCACACTTAAAAATGACTTAGAACACCATTTGCTTTGCATAGAGTCACTAGCAAGAATGTCATCTAATAGGGCCGAAAAGCAATAGAGAAGTACCAAAACCAAATTCCTATTTACTACTTTGGTTATTAGACCACATCAATTACCAATTTTTTTTCATCCTTGTTGATATAAACAACAACAACAACAACAACAACAACTACCCAGTATACTCCCACCACGTGGGGTCTGGGGAGGGTAATATGTAGACGAGCCTTACCCCTACCCGAAAGGGCAGAGAGGCTGTTTCCAATCGATCCTCGGCGCATAGGAAAAAGGAAAATCAGCTGTAAAACAAAAACAAAAACAAAAACAATAACAATAGAGCATTAGTATCACCCGCAGAAATAGCAGAAATAGCGGAAATAATTATCTAAACATAAGGAACCTAAATACAATCGCATGCAATAATATCATACAGTAACTACGAAGAACTCTAGGAGCCCCTAACCTACAACCCTGATCCTAGACCTCCAGACTCTCATATCAACGGTCATATCCTCGGAAACCTGCATTCTAGTCATGTCCTGCCTAATCACCTCTCCCCAATGCTTCTTAGGCCTCCCTCTGCCTCGCCGACCGCCAACAATCTCCAGCTGCTCGCAGCTCCTCACCGGGACATCGGGACCCCTCCTCCGAACATGCCCGAACCACCTCATTTTTGCTGTGTTTTTGTAGGTGTACGGCCGACTGTGGTTGGATTACTGGACATAGCTACGTTACCTATGGACCTTTATTAAACGGAGCAACTAATGTGGTTTTTGAAGGGGTAAATTCTTTTTTCTTCATTCTTTTGTAATTCTGTTGCCAAAGTTGTAGAAGTAGGTATCTGTTGCTAGTAAATAAAAAAATTCTAGCAGATAGGCCCTAACTAAGTGAACGAATAACCTTGAACTTTATTGTAGAAAGACTTGAGACAATTTTTCAGGAAAATATTGTCCATGAGAAAATCATTTTTTAATTTTTTTTTTGATGGGTGAAAAAAAATCATTTTTAATTGAAAATCATTCATAATTGCAGGCTCCAAACTATCCAGATGCTGGACGTTGTTGGGACATTGTTGATAAGTACAAGGTTTCAATTTTTTATACTGCTCCCACATTAGTAAGGTCTCTCATGCGCGAGGGAGATGAGGTAAGGGTACAACCCAACAATTTTATACTTGTATTTTATTTTATTGGTCAATATTTCAAGTAATACACAACTTGTTGGTTGTACATAGTGGTAGAATAAAATAATTAATACCACCACGGATGAGGTGGGATGGATTGTATCCATCCATACTTAACCAACGGTCTTAGGTTCGAGCCCTGAAAATAAAAATTTTATGGTAGGGAGTGCTTCTCCCTTGAGTAAGTTTACAACGAATCTGAATTAGTTAGGATAGTGGATTCGGAATACCATATGGTTAAATTGAAAAAAAATGACCATCACCATTGATGCTATTAAAGTCTCCTAGAATTTCAAATAACTTATTGAATACTTTTACAGAATGTGTTAAGATTGTGTAATTCCCAAATCAAGTGAGAATTAAATAGCTACAGGTAGGTTTATCAATTGTATATATTGAAAAGTAAAGGGAACAGATCTTGAGCGAAGAAAAAAGGGAAATCTCAGTTAGAAGAGAGGAGGAGGAGTAAGTTCTGTAAGAGTGAAAATGAGAAAATATCTTCAATAGTCTTTTCACGTGTAGACCTTTCTGTTTATATACAAAGACTAATAGGCTGAAACAATTAACTGCTAATGACCAAACTACTTCAGCTAACCTCCTATCTAGTTTTGCTTAACTAACAACAACAACAACAACAACCCAGTATAATCCCACTTAGTAGGGTCTGGGGAGGGTAGTGTGTACGCAGACCTTACCCCTACCCTTGGGTAGAGAGGCTGTTTCAAAATAGACCCCCGTCATCCTTCCCTCCAAGAACTTCCCACCTTGCTGTTGGGGAGACTCGAACTCACAACCTCTCGGTTGGAAGTGGGGGTTGCTTACCATCAGAGCAACCCTTCTTGTCTTAGTTTTGCTTAACTAACTAATCCCTCAATTCAGTTATAATGCATCACTACAGCTACATTTATTTCAACACTCCCCTCAAGCCGGGGATGGAAAATGTACCATCCCCAACTTGAACACTAACTCAATATATAGTTGTTTCCCTAATTTCTTAAGTCAAAATGTCTGCAACCTGCTCTTTGCTTGTCACGTAGATTGTTTTGATCAATCCTTGTTGCAATCTTTCTCTAATAAAGTGACAATCAATTTTTATATGGTTTATGCGCTTATGAAACATTGAATTCGAAGCTACTATTTGTTAGGCTGCCTTATTATCATAATGAACTCCTTAGGCAGTCTGCAGTTCAACTTTCGGTCCTGACTCCTTCAACTGACCATGGATCCATACCAATTCAACTCAGCTGTTGTTGCTACCAAGCTTCTATATTCAGCTTTTGCTGAACTTCTAGAGGCTGTATTTTGTTTGTTAGACTTCCTGGATATCAAGGAATCTCCCATTTTAACAGAATAATAGCCTGTCACTGGCCTTACAGGAAGCCCACTCTTTGCATCACAATATGCACATATCTGAACACCTGCTACTCATTAAGAGTACCAAACCTGGTCATCCTTTAACATATCTTGCCACAAGCAATGTAATTCTTTTGGAGCATGCATAAACTGGCTTAAGCTCCGTACTGCAAAAGAAATATCCGGTCTTGTTAACTTTCATAGACGTTTCCTGTAACTTTTTTTTATTTGCTAAATCCATGTCATCTTCTACACCAATGTGCTTATCAAACTCAGTACTTGTCAATTTCTGGTTCTGTTTCGAGGGTGTAGAAGCTAGCTGTGCTCTCCCTGAGCCACATTCTGAGATAAGCCTCCAGGCATATCTCCTTGCTTCATAAGAATATCAGTTCTCCCAAGTCTGTCAATTTGAAGTTATGATTCAGTATGTCTTTTGCTTTCTGAATCAGTTTCATGCTACTGCCTGTGATCAAACGATCATCCATATACATGACACACCAATACAATCACAATGTCATTTTCACATTCTTGGTAAACAGTGAGTAGTCAAGCTTGCTTAGTACGAAATCAGACTGTATTAATGCAGAGGTAAGCTTCAAATTCCATTGTCTGCTTGCGTGCTTCAATTCATATAAGGCTTTGAGTAGCTTACACACCTTGTGCTCCCCCTGGCTACCAAAACCTTTTGGTAATAACCATGGAAACTTCCACTACCAAGCCACCTTAAAGGAATGCATTGTGGACATACATATGGAAAAGGGGCCAAGAAAATTTAGCAGCTAAAGAGATGACACTTCTCACTGTGACCGTTTTCACAACAGGTGAGAAAGACTCGTGATAATGTAAACACTCCGGCTGTGTAGACTCCTTAGCTACAATTCTTGCTTTGAATCTTGCTACATACCATTACACCCACTTTCATCTAATACGAGTTCTATCTGCAAGTAAATCAACTATTTCCAAGTATGATTGTCAATTAGTGCTTGAATCTCGTGTTTCATAGCTTGAACCTAGTACTGCCAGTATCTGGCTGTTCATAGGAAGTAGGCTCAGGAACTGAAGAAGGTTTAGATAAAAGAGCTCAGTAAGTAGGGAAAATACAAGAGTAGTTGATATGGGCTGAACCTGTGAGCCATATTGTGGATTTAGAAGAGCTGTTCGACCTTCTCAAGGGTTGGATAGGAATCGGCAATGTATCCATAGAGTCATGATGAGAAATAGATGTATCTGTAGCTGTATGCAGGGGCGGAGCCACAATGTTGGTTGCGCGTTCAACCGAACCCAGTAACTTTTATTTTAACCCTGTATTTGTATTAAAAATCCAATGAATATGTACAAATTATTAATTTAGAATCCAGTAACTTATAAGTATTATAATCCCAAACCTATAAGGTTCAAATCCTAGCTCTGCCTTTGGATGTATGTTCAGGTTCATTCTGGGAAGCATTATCTGAATTAAGTGCATTGCTAATATCTTGGTCGCTAGAAGAAGGTGCAAGAGATAGAATAGGAGAAATAGAAGGAAAAGTATCATCAACAACAATAGTAGGTATGGATGAAGAAGGGGGGAAAATATGGAGATGTACCAGACTGCATTGGTTGTAAAAACGTGGATGGGAAACTTTACAGGGAAGACTGTTTCTCTGGAGGACACATCTGAATCACAAAGAAGCATCCTGTAGAGATATTAAACAACTTATATGGATATCCCATCATAACAACAAGGATTACTTTGGAAGAGAACTTATTAGAGTAGCTTTCAAAGACAACCAAACACTTTGATATGACTTAGGGTGTGTTTGGTATAAAGGGAAACATTTTTTTGAAAATGTGTTTCAAATTTTCCATGTTTGGTTGGTTTAAATGGTTTGGAAAATATTTTCCTCGTGAATTCATTTTCCTCCAATTGGAGAAAAATATTTTCCAAAATTCTTTTTCAAACTTCCCCACCCTATTTCCCATCCCCACCAACCCACCCCGCCCCCACCCTAAATAGAAATATTATTAATAATACTTTATTTTCATGCTATAGATAGAGTACTTTTTTTTTCATTTCAACAAATGAGTATTTTCTTTCATGATTTAAAAAAGTTTTTTTCTTTCATTTATAACAAAAAAAGTACTTTCTTTTCATGATGTAGAAAAATTATTTTTTTCTTTTATTTCAACAAAATGAAGTAGTAAAAAATATTTTCTTTTATTTCAACAAAATGGTATAGCTAGTAAAAAATATTTTCTTTTGTTTCAACAAAATAAAGTAGTAAAAAGTTATTTCAACAAAATGTTATAGCTAGTAAATTTTTTTTTTCATTTTAACAAAATGAGTTTTTCTTTTTCATGTTCTAGAAAGAGTACTTTCTTTTCCAATCAAAAAGTGTATTTTTTTTTAGTTATAGAGCACAAATTTCAACGTTGTTTTTGCGTAAAAAAAGTAAAGCAGCACATTAGTTCCTTTGGTTTTGTGTGAAATTTTAAAGGAAAAATTAAATTCTTGAAGAAATAGAGTCCTAAAAATGTTGGGTATCTGGGGGGGAGGGGACTGGAGTAGCATAAAAAATTATTTTCTATTCTCTAACTGAACACTATAGAATATTTTTCGGAAAAAGCTTTTCACTCACCAACCAAACAAGGGAAAATAAGCGATAAAGCTACTTATTTTTCATGTAAATATTTTCCTTCGTACCCAGCACACCCTTAGAGATGGAAAGTAAACATGGAAGCCTTCACAAGGTGATATACCAGATTAAACAATAGATTGTAATCTTTAAGCAGAAAAACTGTTGTAAGAACACATTTACCTCAAAATATTTAGGGTGCATGAGCTTGAGATCTAAGGGTTCTTGCCAACTCAAGCAAATGTCAACACTAGTGTATGAATGATTTTTTTGTTTCACTTTTTTACTTCTCAAAATGTATTTGTGATATGTCTCTCTATATTCATGAAAATATTTGTCATAAATGTATTTGCAGTATGTCACTCGGTATTCAAGAAAATCTTTGCGGGTGCTGGGAAGTGTTGGTGAGCCAATCAATCCGAGCGCATGGAGGTTTCTAATCTTTTATTTTGTATTAATTTTCTTTAAATATGAGAACTTCTAAGAAATAGTTAACGACAACGTTTTTTTATGTTGTGGGGCAGGTGGTTTTTCAATGTCGTAGGAGACGGAAGATGTCCTATATCTGACACATGGTGGCAAACAGAAACTGGAGGCTTCATGGTATTTCAATTTGCTTTTTATAGTTATATAATGGAATATGTATCAAATTCTTTCTTCATATATACGTGTCTAATTACCCAATCGTAAGAAAAAGAAACATGTTAGAAAATGGCTTTTTATAACCTAACATCCAATCATTTCTGGTCCATATAATATATCATTTTAGGTTTTTGCACACATTAATCGCCTAATTAGGATCTTAATCATTGCCTGCAGATTACACCATTACCAGGAGCTTGGCCACAGAAACCTGGCTCTGCTACATTACCATTTTTTGGTGTTCAGGTACCTATAACAGGACATATTAAAGATTACCACTTTGTTTAGAATCATATAAATTTTCTTATTCCAAAATGATTGTTTTACTTTTTCTCCCCCTGAATTTTCCAAAAAATGAAAAGACCACTTTCAAATCAATAGTCATTGCCCTTTCCTCCATCATATTATGATGTTGATGCTTGTAATACCATGATTGCAGCCTGTAATAGTGGACGAGAAGGGTGTTGAGCTAGAAGGTGAGTGCAGTGGATATTTATGTGTGAAAAGCTCATGGCCTTCGGCATTCAGAACACTCTATGGGGATCATGAAAGATATCAGACCACATACTTTAGTGCTTTCCCTGGATATTATTTTACTGGTGATGGCTGCAACAGGTAATGTTTTGCCTGCTATAGTCCTCTCGTGTCAATAATTTGAACATTTAGAACTTTACAGTAAAATTTAATTCCATGTTTGCTGTATAGCTTGGAATTTCAGTGATCATATTCATGTATAAACTCTTGATTTAGGGACAAAGATGGTTACTACTGGCTCACTGGCAGAGTAGATGATGTTATTAACGTCAGGTATATATAGTCCTTCACTTTATATATATGTGTGTACTTTTAATATTTTATTTCTCGCCTTTTAGTTCCTTATCTAATTTATTTGTTTCAATGTTACCAAGTAGGAGAACTAAGAGTAGTAACACAATATAGAGAATTAGATCCAACCTAGGGAAGTTTGGAATGGAGCACAAAGAAAAGACAATCTTTTTGTAGGAGAAGAAAAGGGGTAATAAAAAAATTACTTAATTTTTTCACTTTGCCCATTAATTGCTCATTCAAATGCATTGCAACAGTGGACACAGAATTGGCACAGCTGAAGTAGAATCCGCTCTAGTTTCACATCCTCAGTGTGTTGAAGCTGCTGTAGTTGGTGTGGAGCATGAGGTACCCTCATTTTCTGTGTGCTGCATAAGGATTGATTATCAGATTTTTTTCAGAAGTCTAATCCTGTTATTGAAAATGTTATGTCAGGTTAAAGGACAAGGTATATACGCATTTGTTACCTTGGCTGAAGGTGTTCCATACAGTGAGGAACTAAGAAAAAGCCTTATAAAGGTTGTGAGAGAAAAGGTATGATTTTGTCTTGATAAATATGTTGATGCATATTCAATCTTTTGAGTTGCTCGTAATGGGACTGCACCCTAAGCCTCATATACTAATGAGATTTAAGCTAAATGCACCAACACTGTAAATAATATTTTTACAAAATCATGTGACTCATGAGATAATAACAGTTTCTATAATATACCTTCATTGTTGTTGTTGTTGTTGTTGTTGGTAACTCAATCAAAATGATAACTGACCTGCTATAAAAAAAAGGTTATACTGTACTGATCGTGTAACCTCACAAGATGGGATAATGATGTGTACAATAACTTTTGCAAATCAGCGTGAATAATTAATATAGCTTAAATTTCATATGTCAGATTGGAGGTTTTGCTGCGCCGGACAAGATCCATTGGGCACCGGGACTTCCAAAAACAAGAAGCGGGAAAATAATGAGAAGAATATTGAGGAAAATTGCTTCCAAGAGCTTAGATGAAGTTGGGGATACAAGTACATTAGCAGATCCTAGTGTGGTTGATCAGCTTATTGCACTTGCTGACTGCTGAATGTTAGAAATTGCCTAAGTGCAGGCAGGGAAGTTGCGAGTTTGATTATATCCTTATTCTTTCCACTAAAAGCGAATGGTTGATTTTTCTCCCTATGGAACGTCAACATCTATGTATCAAAGTCATTCTTGCAAAATCAATGTTGCTATACAATTGTGAGAGCTCACGCTGTCATGTTCTGTTGACATTAGAGAATCAAGAAAGAGAATTAATATACAAATTGACACTTCATCAACCTTTCATTTCCTGTTTTTCATCCTAGCCTTGAGGACAAGGTCAATTCAAAGGGGTTGCTCTTGTAGAATATTGAAAATAATCCAATGATGGAAAAATCAAGCAAGATAATTCAACGAAAAATATGATACAAGTAGGCAATGAGTTAATTCCCCAAATGATTACTCAACTTAGCGAAATTACCTTGTAAAGGTAACAACACTTGGTCCTGAGCTTGGAATTACAAGTTCAAAAGTTAAGGACACTTGGTCTTGAATTTAGGCTAACAAGTTTAAAAGTTAAGGATAATAGGTCATGAAGTTCCGAACTTAGACTAAAAAGCTCAAAAGTTAAGGACAATAGGTCCTGAACTTAGGATAGGAAGCTCAAAAGTTAAGGACAATAGATCTTGAACTTCGACTAACAAACTCAAAAGTTAAGGACAATAGGTCCTGAACTTAGGCTAGGAAGCTCAAAAGTTAAGGACAATAGATCTTGAACTTCGACTAACAAACTCAAAAGTTAAGGACACTTGGTCCTAAGTTTACAGTTACGAGTTCAAAAGTTAAGGACATGTAGTCCTGAAGTAAAGTTCAACAGTTAAGGACATGAGTAGATGAGTAATTTCGTCCGGGTAATTAGTGTTTATTAAAGCAGTGACTAATGACTAAAGATATTTTAAACAGTGACTTAAAAATAAATACATGTATTATTATTGACTATCCGTGCACTTCCCCGAAGTACATATGAGCTTGAGCCCCCTTGTTGGGGCCCACTTGTTGAACAAGTTTTCTATAATTTCAGCCCAATGAAACACCGTTCCATAAATCAGAACACAACAACAGTGAAACTTCCACTCAGTCAAATTAGAGTTACACATTAATACATAAGCTTTGTCACAATTAGAAGGGATTAGAACACTTAGTTTTGATTAGAAGGTATCTAGAAGAGAAAAAAAGGATGTAAGTACGCGTTTCTAACTGTTAATTCAGTCAAAATTATAAAACAGGGGAACTAAAGATTCTGATCAACTCCCAATGTAAATACAAATTCTATTGGAGGGAATTTAGGACTATAAATTCGGACCACATATTCTGGGAAGTAAAAAGAAAACTATAAAGAACACAAAAGAAAAATGTTATGATTTTTCAGCAATAAAGATATAATATTTTTCAAGTTTATTATTTTGTTATGTGTGAGATTTTTATGTTCCAACTTGTCTTAATGTCACTTGTTGCATAAATTTAAAATAGAAAGGATATATAAATCATTCACCTAATTTAACTTTGAAATCAACTATATGAGTTATTGGTTGAGGATGTGTTGAGAAAGGGGTAATATAGGTATTAATATATAAGGGTAGTTTAGTCTTTTCACTCATTCCATTAGTTAGTTAAGTTTAGATTATTAGTTATATATATATATATATATATATATATATATATATAGAGAGAGAGAGAGAGAGAGAGTGGAATAATAAAAAAATAATAAATTTATTTTCTTCTCCATTCATTCTCTGTCTAACCTCTCTAGTCGATATTCATTATCTTCTTCCTTGAATTCAGATTCTATAATCTGAAATTCACCATTAATTTCGTGGTATCAGCGCGACAGAGCTTGAAATTCTGAGCTCATGTTATCGATGCTTCTTTTTCTCTAGTGTTTACTGAAAATTCAATCCAAATTCTTGTGAAATCTTGTCAATGGAAAATGAGCAAAATCTAAATCATGGATTTGGATCTCAACAACATGCAAGAGATCAGTTGATTCTTGGAGTTGTATATCCAACGATTGGAAATGGAAATCAACTAGTTGGAGTAGACTATAACCATCCTCTGTTCTTATCTACAGCTGATATGAGCGGTATTCAGATAATTTCATTTCAACTCACAGGTATTGAAAATTACTCAATCTGGAATCGACCTATGCGTGTTGCCTTATTAAGAAGAAATAAGTTAGGTCTGATTGATGGCTCATGCAAGAAAGAAAAATTCCTTGAAATCTAGCGGAATCATTGGGAGAGAGTAAATGCAATTGTACTCTCGTGGATTATGAATTCTGTGTCCAAAAATCTTCTAGGAGGAATTATGTATGCTTCCTCTGCCCAAGTAGTTTGGGAAGATTTGTCTGAAAGATTTAATAAGGTAGATGATTCAAGGTCGTTTAATCTGCATAAAGAAATTGCAACACTGTCTCAAGGTACTGCGTCTGTTCCAGTGTATTTCTCAAAATTGAAAGATATGTAGGAAGAATTTGAAGCCTTGGTGCTTGCACCAGGTTGTTATTGCCCTAAATCTAAGGAATTTATTGTATATATTCAAAAACTTAAGTTGTATCAGTTTTTAATGAGACTAAATGACTCGTATGCCCAGACCATGAGTGAGATTCTAATGAGAAGCTCAGTTCCTACAGTTACTCAAGCCTATGCTATGATAGTTAGTAATGAAGGCCAGAAATCAATAACCAATGCCACAGGAATTATAGGTGCTAATCGTGCAGTGATGTCAGGAAACTTTGATGCAGTCATGTACTCAAGGTCCACAGTAAATCAAATATTAAAAAAAAATTATAATGTTCAGTGTGATTTTTGTAAACTGAAGGGACATAGCAAAGAAAACTGTTATAAAATAGTGGGCTATCCTCCTGATTATAGACCAAAAAGAGAGGTGGAACTGGAATCAATGATGCATATAATGTTATGACTGACAATAAGATGCAACAGACATATAGTAGTTATAATGAAGCTAGAGGTCCTTTACAAAGTGTTAATATGAGTATAAGTCAGGGATATGAGGACAAAGGGTCTGTGAATGAACCCAATTTCAATCAACTGAATCAAATGGTAGGATGCACATTCTCAAGAGAGCAATATGATCAGATACTTCAGCTCCTTAACAAGTCTGGAACCAGTCGGGTCTCAAGCACAATCTCAACTCATGTAGCCAATACAACATATATTAGTTGTGCTTTGATGATTTCCAATAGTTTTTAAGAGTGAATAGTAGATACAAGAACCACAAACCACATGGTGGCAAATTTGAATATGCTAAATGAGTCTACTATATTAAACAAAGAAAATTTTCATGCCAAATAGAGATATTTCATATGTGACACACACATAGGCTAGCACCATATTAGAAGGAAATACAATTATTAATATGTTTTATGTTCTATCACTAAAATTCAATTTATTATCAGTTTCTAAACTGATAAAGGAATTGCATTGCTCAGCAGCCTCCGTCCCTGACTTCTGTGTATTTCAGGAACTCTTCAGTGGGAATGTGAGGGCGATTGGTAGAGAGGATAATGGTCTGTACATACTAAAAAGACAAAAGATTGGAACATCTCTAGCAGTAACAGCTGGAACAAAGGAAAGTGACTAGAATAACTCAACTGCAGCAAATGAAGTAGATCTTTAACACAAGAGGCTGGGTCACGCTTCATCTACAGTTCTCAAAAAATTAATTCATAGCAAAACTGATCTTATAGTTGATATAGTAAAACAATGTGTAGTTTGTCCTTGTGCTAAACAGTCAAGACTACCATTTCCTATCAGTAGCATTAAATCTGTAAGCAAGTTTGATCTAGTTCATATGGATTTATGGGGACCATACAAGACCCCTACATATGATGGTAATAAGTACTTCCTAACTGTGATGGATGATTTTTGAAGAATGACTTGGGTGTTTTTACTTAAACAAAAGTCAGAAGAGTGTGTTGTGATACAACATTTTCTAGTTCTAGTTAAAACTTAGTTTGACAAAATTGTTAGAACTGTCTGAACTGATAATGGTACTGAGTTTGTAAACTCTTTATGCAATGAAATGTTTAAGAAGTATGGCGTTGTTCATACAAGGCATAAATCTTGAATCCTTACCCAAGTATGAACATGAGTCAAAAAGGCCAACCATATGAACAATCCCTTACTCAAGTTCCCACTTATATTCTTTTTCCGAAGCTAAAATAACCAATCAATATGCTGATAACCAGAAACCTCGCAAGTAGTTAACCATGCAACCCAATCATAGGTGGTGTGACTCTCCCACTCCCACTTAGCTCGAAACCACTATTACACAACTTTGGGATTCACCAAGATTTTTTTATCTCTTATTGACGTAACCTTGCACAATCAACTGCCAAAATTCTCGAAATCTTACTGCAAAACCCCCCCTTTTTGTACTCCGGATCGTCAACCACATTCACACGACTGATCTCATTGCTGCATAACCAATAGAATTCTTTGAAGAAGCTTCGCCAACCAACCCAAAACGTTTTTAGAAAACGAAACTAAGACCCGGCAAGTAATAAAATCATAAATACACATGTGTGAAACATTAAAAGGAAAAATGGGGTTCAAATACACAAAATGATCGATCAAATCATTACATTAAGAGACTGCGCAAAAATAAGTACTCAAAATATTCCATTTAGGTATGAAAAATAAATACTCCTACATCCTAAGAAGAAGAAAACAAATAATGATAAGTTACAATTAGGTTAAACCATATTAAATAGAAGAATGTATGGAAAAATGATTGCATCTCAAAATCAAAAGGAACTTCTTTGCTTTTGGATTTGGCGACCAAGCAAGGGAAAAAGCTAGATGTGATAATATGAAGCCCAGAATAAAAATGGCCAGCTTCTAACATTTTCAAAAGACAACTATGGAACCAATTCTTCTTACACTATAATGATCAGGACACTTGCAAATTGCAAAGAAGTTTAAAAGTCAATTGCCATAAATTTAATTCCTGGTTAATCAAGGGAAATGAGCCTTCCCTTTATTTTCCACCCTCCTTCTCCATCCCTTCCTTTTTATATATGCCCTACGCAAAGCGACTTTTCAACTTGCAAATTAAAGAACACGACTGTTACCACTAAGATCGGCAGTTTAGAGCATTTTTAAAATAAATAAAAAGATGTAAAAGAGGCAAAATATATGATTGAAGGAAAAATAGTTAACTTGAGACAGTCTCATGAAAATGCCAAACATTATAACAAACAACGGAGAGGACGAGTGAACTTATCATTACGAAAAAAAGTATCGGATGATTCTATTCCGATTTATTTTTCATATGTATTTATCCGTTATATACCCCTTCTTTTCTTTAAAAAATTCATATGTATATCTTGCCTTATGTATTTTTCAATTTCAATTTGTTTTATTTAGTGTACTTAGAAGAAGTTTTAATGATTAGTGCTAATAAATTCACTGGTATTTAAATATTAACAGCGGTTATAAGCTAGTACATAAGCACCATATGCGTACAATATTAAATAAGATAGCCACCAGAATTATTTAATAAGTGCCAATAAAGATAAGTACATCGGTTTACAAACGATTATATTTTTCAAATTTATAGCAACAATATTACGTAATAAGACCATTAGTATACATAGATATACTAATTTGTGGAGCACGGATACAACACATAATAAAACTTCTTCAAACAGATCCCTTTGTGGAGCAGTTTTTTGCTTGACAAATAGCCATACAACTGCCGAACTTCTCTTTGTCTGGAAATTTAATAAAATATTGATTAAGTTAGATATCGCCAAATACAAGCGAATAGTATGAGTTATGAGTTATAAGCAAGGGTATCAAATAGGCAAGATTAGGCTAATTTTAGGCCAATTAAAATGGCTTGGGTCATTATCATCCCCGTTTCTCGCAAAACCACGTATACTTAGAAGGGGATTCAGGATTTGATATTTACGAGAGCACTCTTACATTCAATATAAATTATAAGTATGTATGTGTGTTGTACTTATATGTAATTCACGTTTTATTTATTTATACTTTTCCAATTCACTTAATCACCAAATCAAAATGACAAAAGCTTTTTCTTTAATAATCATAATTTTATCAAACAAGGTAAGCCCGTAAAATTTAGGTTTTTGATATTTATATAAGTTTTCTTGTTGAGTAATTTGGATTAAATAGGTTGCCGAAGCTGGGTCAAATGTGTTATGCTCAAGTTAATATATATATATATATATATATATATATATATATATATATATAATATGCAACCAAACGGATTAGAGAAATTTCATAGGTTAAGTTTGACATCTGATCTGCAATCAAAAGAGAGAACATCTATACCATTGAGGAGAAAATAGTCGTTGCATTTTCCATAAGCACATTTATAGTTACAAGCACCACTTTTATGAGCCGCAATTGTAGACCAAAAACATTCCTTAAAGGGGCAGTCGGCAAGTAGAGCGCACCTTGCCATGCATCCAGCAATGCCGAGTAAACATTCAGTCGCAGCAATAAGGCCCCCTGTCCTTATCAGGCAATCCCGCAAAGATTCAGAAGATACGGGTGGCCCTGCAAAGAGAAGGATTGCAAGTACAAAAAGAAATTTAACGCGCAACTTTCCCTCCATATTGAATCTTTCTATTTTATCGATGTTAGCCAGATGTATTAGTGTGAAAATAGGTTGAAGATTCATGAATACTTATAGTTGCACACGCATAAGAATAAGCATACTCATACTTTTGTCTTTAGCATTCATTCTTTTGTCTTGTGCTTCAGAAGAATCAATGAGTTTTAACAAAGAGACGAAATGTGGAACAACCATGCGCCCCTACATGACACTGCATGAATAATTTATTTCTGCAATTTTTACCATTAAAAATTGACTAGTTATTTTTATGAAGTATCTTGGTCTAAACAATGTCCCAGTTTGTTAGAGCATTGAATATGTTTGACTCAAAAGTTATCAAAACTCTTTTCAACAAATCAATCGAAGATGAAGGGGTAAATTCTAGTAAAGGATAACTCATTCTAGATCCGTTGTATTACTTTGACGCTTAGTGTTTTTAATCTAGTTGTTATGGGCAGCTAGCTTTATTATTGAGGCTGTGAACTCAATTACGGATGTAATTTAATGTGTGGTTGCCATTGAATCTATATTATTAATATAATTGGGTGACTACACAAAGTGACTTGGCATCTTTCATAGGGACAACATTTATCCACACCGAGTGTTTATACTAGATTATATTAATTTACCATGGTTAATAAATTTAATTAGATGAGAATGTATATAATTTATCATGGTTAAATAATTGGAATTCATATGCAAGTCACATATCATGTATGTATTGATTTGGTATAAACACCCACTAAAAATAAGTTTTTCACCTTTCATAGTCCAAGAAACCGATTTATTTTTTTCTCCATGCTTTAACATTTTCGTTATTATTCTTTTCATTTTAATTTTTGTTAGAATTTCAAAAGCCATGCCCTTTAGAAGACATAGAGTAAAAGAGGTCCTAGATCTATTGCTATTTAAAAGAAAAATACTTCTTATCTAATCGCTCAATTGCAATTAATTCTCAGCATATCCCGCCTACTATTTATATAAGAATGAAGGTAATATACCCACTCTGTTAAGTATAAAACTCTAATTAGGGTGAATGTCTATCTTATAGAAGAGTTTTACTTTGAGGCTAAGTCATTTATCTTCCTATAAATAGAGGGGTCTTACCCCATTGTAAATTATCCCAAGAATATCAATAAGAATTCTCCTCTCCCTACCTTGCTCTGCAATATTGTTCTTGTTCTTGTATTATTTTATAACACGTTATTAGCACGAGTCTCTACACAATTAAGATAAGCAAACATCAGCGCCTTCGAATTAAATTTGTTTTTTCTCCTTGAGATTGAACTGTTTGATTGTGCTGCTTATTGAAGTAAATCAGGTGATATGTTCCAATATTACTTTATCCTCTTTTTGATTTGTTATCCCTTTTAAGTTGTGTTTTTTCCTTCTGAATAAGGTTCTTGTTTTTTTTTTTCCTGCAGAAATTATATATACATATATTAATCTTGTTTCTGAATTACGGCATGCATCTCTCGAAGCTAGATTTACAGAAAGAACTAAGCATTGTTAATTGCTTCCAGCAAGAAATCATGGGATTACCAGCAAAACTGAACGAATGCATAAATAAATAAATAAATAAATAATCATATTTCTCACTGATATCTCATTCTATGACTTTCTCTGTTTGGCCATTGAGGGCTCAGATTTACTGTTTTGATCAAAGCAAGAGAGAAGGCGATGTTGCCATGGCTGCAGGCACCAGCTTGCTATACAACAGACATATTAGGTCGTCTTGCCATGCCAAGATACGGGTCAGGCTATGGCTTCCGCTAGGGCAAGGGGCGAAAAACCGATTTACCTACTAATGCTTCCGCTTCAAGATTATGAATTTCGCTTCAGGTATGTTTTCTATGATGATTATATGTTAGATTATCATGTTCAAGATCCTGGTATAAATTAAAATTTATGTTTACATGTGATATTAGTAGCCTGGATTTTTTTGAATTGATAATTTTCGCAAGTGAACTGCTTCAGAAATCATGTGCTATCATCAATTACGGAATCTATGTCTATAACTTTGAGAATATTTTCACTCTATATAGTTGAACTGATTTGAGGTTTGAACATTGCAGTTTATAATTCTGTGTCTTTAGCATATAAGTGAATTTGGACTATTTTTTTTTTAATGGTCTCTTTCCGAATAACAGAAATTCAAACCATCATTATTTATAGTTGTTTACTGCTTTAATTGGTTAAAGATTGATATTTGTTATTATTCTACTATGGTGGCTTGAAAATATTCTTCAATAATAGAATAATTTTTAATGTCAGAAGTTGTATGGATGTGCAAGAATATTATGAAGAAGGAATATTGTTACTGATGCTCGACTATCATTATTTAGTCTTTTGCTCATTAAATTTAGCTTCGCCAATTCTAGTAAGAAGCAAATTAATAATTGCGTAGACCAACTTTACACCTCTCAGTACGATATAATTAACTTGTTTGGCTATGAATAATTTGTTTTTGTTATGAAATATTAGATTATGGTGATGTCCATAACTCCTATAACACCCACTACTTTTATCCATTATCTCCATAACTCCCACTACTCCAATACTTATGGTTGTTAGTTATGGATTTATTCTATGTAAGGGTGGTAATTTAGAGTATTTTGATGTTCAATGACAAAGTGGAATTGTTGCTTGGAGAATATTTCGTATATGCAAATTAAACATCAAGTAAAGTTAGATTATCATGATCTGTTTTCTGCTTGAAATTACATCATCTTTAATTGCCTACAGTTATCTGTCTTTTTATTTGTACCACACATACGATATTCAAAGAGAAGAAATATTTATCTCATTTAAGTATGTGTACGGCAGATGTTACTACAATTTCTGGTAGTAGTAAATTGATTGAAGGCTCCGGAAGAGCAACTATAACTCTGCCTAAAGAAACAATATTTATCATAGAGAATGCAATGTTCTCCTCCAAGTCCAAGAGAAACTTGTTGAGTTTTAAAGATATCAGTCAAAATGGATATCATATTGAGATAATAGATGAGAATAATCTTGAATACCTCATTTACTCATGAAAACGAGGCTGCCCACTTCGGTTTGGGGTCACGCCATTTTGCATGCAGCAATGCTAGTTCGTCTCAGACCGACGAATTATCACAAATATTCCCCGTTGCAATTAGTTTTGGGTCATGAACCTAATATATCCCATTTAAGAATTTTTGGATGCACAGTATATGTGCCTGTCGCACCGCCATATCGCACCAAAATGGGTCTGCAAAGAAGGTTAGGGATATATGTTGGGTTTGAATCGCCCTCCATTATTCGCTACCTCGAAACATTGACAGGGGATTTGTTCACTGCACGATCTGCAGACTGTCAATTCGATGAGACACTTTTCCCAAAATTAGGGGGAGAAGTTGGTGAAACCAAACGGGAAATTTTGTGGAAAAATCCATCATTATCTCATCTTGATCCACATACCTCTATTTGTGAAAAAGATGTGCAAAAGATTATTCATTTGCAAAGAATAGCAAATCAAATGGCAGACGCATTTACGGATTTGAAAAGGATAACAAAATTACATATCCTCGTAGAGAATGTGATAGCAGTATGTGATAAGTCTGAAAGAAGACAAAATTATTACCGTGAATGTATCAATGTATATCACATGGCAATCGACGAAATTATAATCGTCGTCATTGTGATAATGAGAATAATAAAGATTCTCAAAATAATCTTTCACTTTATGAAAGTAATATTTGACATGAGATTTATATAGCACATACAGATGATTATGATCCATTCATGGTGTGAATGTGACAACATATGATTTATGAATACATATTCATTCTTGGAAGAATATGAACGTGCTAGTGGTAGTGAATATACCACATCATCTCTAGAAGGAGGTTTGAGATGATATATGAAAATAATGTCATTATTATGGCATGAATGATCATTGGTCACGTACCTATTGTACGCCAAAATATTTTGGAAATATGATTATTAAAGGACAACGATAATACAAGAAACATATCTTGCATATAATTTTGACCATGACCATAATGGTATAACTTTCTCTTTAATGGAGATATTCACCACATGGATGTTGATGAATTTGTGGTAGTACAAAATTAATTGAGAGCTCTAGAAGAGCCAATTATTACTATGTTGGAGAAACACAATTGATTACCAATAAGGTATTGTGTTGTAGTAAGTCTCAAAGAAACTTATTCAGTTTCCAAAGTATATGTGAAAGTGGTTGATTATATTGAGACTATAAATAAAGGAAAGATTTGATATCTTCTATTACTACAACTTGTAGCGGGATAATTTGTATATGAAAAGCTACCCGCTTCATTCTCCAGTTTGTACTACACAAACAAAAAAATGCCACAATAAAGTGGATATTTATTGGTATAAAAACCCATATCATAATAAACTTGAAGTTTATTGATAATTGCACATGTCATGGTGTAAATTTGAAGTTTATCAATATTAATAATTTATTCAGTTGGCATTCGGGTTAGCCATATCAATTTAAGTATGATGTGCAATAATAGAGAATTCACATGGGTAAATATTAAAGAACTAGAAAGTTCTTTACGGATTCTCTTGTATTCCTTGTTCTTATTAATTAGTTGACCAACTAAAGAGTTCGGGTTGAATCCCATAAATTCTGGAAATATCAAAGGTGAATATGGGCCCATTCACCTGCCATGTATACCACATATGATGCATCTATGATATGGTTACATGTGCGATTATTATTAACCTGCAACCTGGCCGGTGCTTGCGAGGTAAATTGCTCAGTAATCTAATTTCGAGCACAATTTCCAGATTTTCTATTCAAGATAGTTCATCTTGGTAAGTTGGTTTACATCATAGTTGGTTTAGCAAAATAATTTATTGAGTGCCTCCATTTAATAGCTAAATTATTAGTTGATATACGCTATACACGAGAGTGTATTATATTCTCCCCTCACAAGTGGTTCAGGGTCAGGAACCAAATAATTTCATCTTATTATTATTAATGTGCTGTGCATATTAACATGATAATGCACAAAGATGATTTCCCAGAGTTGAGGAAACAAGTTAGTTTTCCTAACATGAGGGGGAGACATGATAAACACTTGAGAAAAGGTTACATGGGATGAATTATCATTTGTATATATATCCTCGAATATCATAATATGAACCTGAAGTTCATAAAAGGATAATTCAATTGCAACATATTGCAAAGCATGCCATACGCATTTGCTGACCCAAAGAAAGTAACTATATTCTCACTGCAAATGCTCATATTAAGTCCTAGAAGGACAAAGTCTTTGATACGCTTAAAGCGTATAGACAAATCGGTTTCAAAAGAACTTCTTA
This sequence comes from Nicotiana benthamiana, assembly GCA_034376525.1. Classification (NCBI taxonomy): domain Eukaryota; kingdom Viridiplantae; phylum Streptophyta; class Magnoliopsida; order Solanales; family Solanaceae; genus Nicotiana; species Nicotiana benthamiana. The sequence goes on along the minus strand of JAXGFW010000087.1, from coordinate 71,554 downwards.
ATAAAGAAGATGAGCAAATGATCAAAGTGATCATAATAAGGAGGCAAGTGATCTAGAAGATCACATGACATAACACTTCATAAAATCTCATGAGAGATTCAGGTACCTGAATATATGAATGAAGAGATCTCCATGTTATGTCTTTATGAAAATTTACTGGAACCGATATAAAATGTTCGTCGACGACATCTATGATAGCGCTAAATATCGATGAGGATCTTATGTTTGTCGAATACAAACAAAATATTGGCCAAATGGAAGAGATACAATTCAAGTAGAATTGATTCCATATGAAAGACATGTAGTTTTGGACATATAGTTCAAATACTTGAAAGTATAAAGTCAATGGTATGTGCAATCATTTTTTGATATCTTATTTCTCTAACATGACATGAAAACTAGATATGCATCTCTCTCTATTATATGGCTTATATGGCTTAACTTATATGTCAATCTATGAAGGATTTAAGTTTCTTGAAGCATATACAATTCTTGATCTTGAAGTACCACTTTCTTAATGCAATTTATGCACAAATATATCTTGCTATAACTATGATAATGTGATGGCGAGGATATCTCTATGGAAATATTGAAGAGCCATTCCACGATATTTGTGAAGACATTATATATCTATCACGAGTTGTGATTTCAAGGTGCAAATATTTATTATAGTTAATATGGCTGATTTATTTATCAAAGCTCTACTAACAATCTCTTGAAGCTAGTGCACAAGATTGGGATGCGAAGACTCAAGGATGTGAATTGATGCTCTCTTCAGGGGGAGTTAATGCGCGTTGCACTCTTTTTCCCTTACAAGGTTTTTGTCCCACTGGGTTTTCCTTACAAGGAATTTAACGAGGCAACCAATAGGTGCATTTCTAAATATGTGTACTCTTTTCCCTTTTCTAGAATTTTTTTGCCATTGGGTTTTATTTCAGTTATGGTTTTAACGAGGCACATTATTTATTGAGTAGACATTCAAGGAGGAGTGTTAAGAATAGAACTCTAATTAGGGTGAATGTCTATCTTATAGAAGAGTTTTACTTTGAGGCTAAGTCATTTATCTTCCTATAAATAGAGGGTTCTTACCCCATTGTAAATTATCCCAAGAATATCAATAAGAATTCTCCTCTCCTACCTTGCTCTGCAATATTGTTCTTGTTCTTGTATTATTTTATAACACACTCATATTAATAATCAGACTAGTAAGACTTATCCGTGCTTCCTGCGGAATTTAAAAAACATCAACAAAATTTTTAAAAATAATTTTCGAATTAATAAAAAATATAAATATTATCCATCTTTTACAAAAAAGAAAATCGTCAATAAATAAAATATGTTTGATTTAATTCATAAATTTACTTTATTTGTAGCAAATAATCAAAATGATGTATAATTAATTGTATATTAACAATAAATATTGCTTAAGTTTTATCTAATTAAGAGACCAAGAAAAATAAAACCTAAAATAAAAATAAAAGTCGTATAGGTTCATAAAGCTACCAATTACACAAATAAAATAAACTAAAGTATTGTTAGTTGTACATTGAAAAGATGAAAAATTTTATGAGAAAAAAAAATATAATTTTTGACAAAAGATCAGTCGGAAGACATTCTCCTCTTAGTTTGCAACACTTTTATTTCATGAATTTATTGTATTATTTTGGTAGTTAAAGTATGATTTTGTGTGATACATTTAACTGAGTAACTGTAATCTTAAAATAGAGATAATATTACACATTAAAAAATAAAATTCACCAAGAATTCACACGAACAATTAATTTTTTAATAAAAAACTCTCAAAATAACCCACTTAATAAGATAAGAATCAAAGTTAATTGTGTGTAAATCCAAACATTAGAATAATGAATATTGTTTGCAACTTGATTATGAACTTCACTAAGTTTTTAATCATCGATAGTATATGTGAAACTCGTTTTACTTAAATTCGCACCTAATTATTTGACATTTCTTCTTAAACACTCTTGTTAATATTTATATATGCATAGAATATCTTCGTGCATTTACCTTAAACCAAAAATAAAGAATAGAAACTGTACCATATTTTAGTATAATTATTCTTTCCCACTACAACCTTTCACGTAGAGATAGCTCAAACCATTATAAGCAAAATATAAAGTTAGTGTCAATCATATTTGTCCGACACATAAAAGTCCATACATAGGTACATATGTAGGAACATATAATAATTAGTCATAAAATTATACATTAAATACTTAGAGGTTACGAATATGAAAGACATGAGAGCTATTGAGATAATTAAAAAATATAAGTTATGAAGATAAATATGTGTGAGTTATTGTGATTGAATATATAAGACTAAATAAATAGAAAAAATGATAAAACTCCAAAAAAAAAGAAGGAGAAAAACGATAAATATTTCTATTGGCTTAAGAGAGGTGTCACCTCACTTTCTTATTGCCCACTTATATATATATATATATATATATATATATATATATATATATATATATATGTATATATATATATATATATATATATATATATATGGTCGTAAAACATAATGTTAACTTTGTCAATAAAGAACTAGTAAAGATATGTTTAACCTATTTCAATTTCAATATTGGCTACTCGTCATGGTTATGCATACTTTATTCGAACATGCATAAGTTTCAATAAATTCATAGTTTGGTCTTTTGCTTTCGTTGTTTTGTCTTTTATTTCAGGAGAATCAATGGCTTTTAATAAATAGATAAAATGTGAACTACCACGCGGGCAGTGCGTGACACTGCAGTAATAATTTTTTCATAATTATTTCTTCAATTTTAAATAGACTAGTTAGGATTTTAGTAGGGTTTCTTGGTATAAAAAGTTTGGCGAAAAGGTAAGCAAGCCGCTGTGCATCGCCGGACGCTACCGCCACCAACTACAACCACCCTTCCACTGAAATATGACACGATTAATCATCCCAGAAAATGGAATCCCACAGGAGCTGACCCCAATTCCCCAATTACACTGGTTTCCGGGTATGGGGAGTGCTCATACAGTCATGCAACTCCCACCTGAGAAAGATAAAACAGAAGCAACACCGAAGGCTAGGAAACTCACATACTCCAGCGGAACCCAGAAACAAACAACGGCAGAGGTAGTCAAAGAAAATAGAGTTCAAAAACAAGGCATGCAGCTCAAGTTTTACCCTCTGATGGTTAAAGATGGAGTAAAAATAGCAAAATTGAACCCGCAGGAGTTAGATATTCAGTCCCAGAAATGGAGAAATGCATCGATAGGATATGTCATCGGAGGTAACTCTTCTTTTAAGGAAATGCTAAAATTTGTTTATAGAGTGTGGAAGGATGTCACAACTCCTACAGTGTTACTGCATGATGATGGCTATTTTATCTTTAAGTTTGAATCTATGGAAGATAAGAGCCTAATTATGCAGCAAGGGCCATATACATTTAATTGCAGACCTATGGTATTGAAAGAGTAGGACCCTAATTTTCAAATTAAAAATGAGTCGATGAGGATTATATCCATCTGGATTAACTTCCATGGGTTGCCAATTCAATGTTGGGCAGCAGAGAATTTAAGCAGAATAGCTAGCTGGATAGGAAGACCTATATGTACTGACAGATTAACTACTATGTGCGAAAGAATTTCTTATGCTAGAATCCTAGTGGAAGTAGATGTAACACAGCCCCTGCCTGAGAATGTCTATATAGAGATACCAGATGGTCGAAGCTGGCTACAAAATGAGGAATTTGAATGGAAGCCCAATTTCTGTTTGGATTGTAACTCATTTGGGCATAAAAAGGGAGACTGCCAGAAAGAGGAGCATCACAATGAAGAGGTACAAAAACAGAGAAAGAGGAAGAAGAAGCACACAAAAATGCAATGGCAGCCCAAAGCTGTAATTGAGGAAAATCTGCCTGAGCACCATAATGAAAAACCAGCAGAGATACCTCAGTGGAATTACAAAGAAATAATAAAGGCAAACAGATTGCAATTATCCAAGATCCAAAGGACCAAACAAAGCTCAATGAAATCCAATATGATGAATTGGATAGGAGGAATACTTATGAAATATTAGCTACCAAGGAGCCCCCTGATGACAACCAGCAGAAGGGAGATTGCAAGTCAGAATCAGGTGCAATGCAGCCAGGAGGCACCTCAACCACTACTTCCTCATGATCATTGTATCATGGAACATCAGAGGACTAAACAAGTCCTACAAACAGAGGGAGCTAGTAAAATTTCTGAAAACAAATCAAGTAGATATAATAGCTTGCCTGGAAACAAGAGTCAAGCAACAAAACTCACAGGCAATCTATAAGAAAATGGGAACAGAATGGCAAATACAAAATAACTATGCATATGCTCCTAATGGAAGGATATGGATACTGTGGAAAAAATTCAATGTCCAGGTTGATATTCTGGAAAGCACTGACCAGATGATCCACTGTCAGGTAACTGACAAAAATTCTAACATTTGCTAGTTACATCACATTTGTATATGGCCTAAACACTGCACAACAAAGAGCATCACTCTGGAGGATCTTGAGAAATGTGAACCACAATGGCCCTTGGCTTATAATGGGTGACTTCAACAGTGTGTTGTGTGTGGAGGATAGAATAAGTGGACAGCCAGTACATCCATCTGAAACAGCTGATTTCCAGAAATGTATTGATGACATTGAAGTAGGGCAGATCACCAAAAGAGGGAACAATTTCTCATGGAGTAACAAAAGAGAAGCTGAAGCCAGATTCTATAGCCATATAGACTGGGCATTTGGTAATTCATAATGGTTTAATTCATACACTGGAGTGGAAGTAATCTACCTGCTACCTGGATGTTCAGACCACACTCCCATACTGATTGACACTGAAATCACTAAACTCAAAGTGAAATGACCATTCAGGCTACTCTCAACAGTTATGCACCAACTAGAATTTAAGGAAGCAGTCCACAAAATATGGAATCAACAGATCAAAGGCTACACCATGTACTCTATTTGGTGCAAACTAAAGAAAATTGAACAAGCTGCCAGAACCATACATCAGGATCACTCATCTGTTGACAATAAACTGCAGCAAATGAGAGAAAAGTTGAAGGAAATACAAGGAAAGTTGAATGAAGACTACTTCAACACAAAGGTTATTGAGGAAGAAAAGACAGCCTTAGAGAATATTGAAAAGTGGGAAGCAATTCAAGAACAAATAATGAGACAAAAGTCAAGAGCCACTTGGATCCGACTGGGAGATAACAATACAAAATACTTCCATGCCTACATGAAATCCAGACAAGCTAGAAACAGGGTGAGCAGTATTTTCAATGACAACCAAATAAAGATCACTGAACCACAACAGATCCAAACAGAATTCACTCACTTCTTTCAACAACTACTGGGCACAGCAGCTAATCAACTCGTAGGCATAGATATAAATATGGCAACAGATGGACCCTGTCTATCCCTACAACAACAGCAGCATCTACTCAGCCCAGTCACAGAGGCAGAGATTAACCAAGTTGTGGCACAACTACCAAATGACAAGGCCCCTGGAATAGATGGTTATCCAGCAGAATTCTTTAAAGAGTACTGGCCAACTGTGGGGAAGGAAGTCATACAAGCAGTACAACATTTCTTTCAAACTGGTAAACTACTGAATGAGATTAACTATACAACTATCACACTGATCCCAAAAGTGAAAAATCCAACATATGTCTAAGAGTTCAGACCAATTGTCTGCTGCTCAACTTTGTACAAAATCATTGCCAAGTTACTTACAAGCAGACTCAAGATGGTTGTGGACTATTTGGTAGGGCAATCACAATCTGCTTTCATTGAGGGAAGAAACATGCTAGACAATGTAATCATGGATCATGAACTGGTAAAATCTTATACTCAAAAAGCAGTTTCTCCCAGATGCCTCATCAAAGTAGACATCAGGAAAGCCTATGATTCTGTTGAGTGGGAGTTCTTGAAGGCTGTAATGCTGGAATTTGGCATACCTTACAAGCTGGTAACTCTTATCATGGAATGTATAACCACAGCAAGCTACTCTATCCTAATAAATGGAGGATTGACAACTAAATATGAAGCAAGGAAAGGACTAAGACAGGGAGACCCAATGTCCCCCTATCTGTTTGTCCTCATTATGGAATACCTCAATAGATCTCTCAGGTAGCTTAACAGGAATCCAGACTTCAACTTCCATCCCAAATGCTCAAAACTACAACTAACTCGCATCTAGTTTGCAGATGATCTATTATTGTGCTGTAGAGCTGATACAATCTCAATGAAGCTAATACTGAAAGAATTTGAACAATTCTCACAGATGTCTAGCCTACAAGCAAACCTAGACAAGAGTTCATTGTATATAGCTGGTGTTACAAGGGAAGTAAAAGAGAAAATGCTGGCAGAATTCCAACTAACTGAAGGGCAACTTCCCTTCAAATATCTGGGAGTACCCCTCTCAACCAGAAAACTCACCATCGTACAATCCATGCCACTAGTTGACATAACAGTAGATAGAATTAGATGTTGGTCATCCAAAGTCCTATCCTATGCAGGCAGACTTCAACTCATCAAAAGTGTACTCTTTGAAATGCAAACCTACTGGGCCCAGGTATTTCTCATTCCCAAAAAAGTCATCAAACTGGTGGATGCAATCTGCAGAAACTACCTATGGACTGGCAGTCATGAAACAAGCCACAGGAATCCAATAGCATGGGAAACAGTATGCAGACCACATGCAACTGGAGGATTGAACATTATCTGTTATGAAAGATGGAATAAAGCAGCTTTGACTAAAATGTTATGTGCTTCAATGATGAAACAAGAAAGACTTTGGATTAAATGGATCCACTGCCACTACATTAAGAAGAAGGACATCCATACCATGGAAATACCAAAACAAGCTAGCTGGCTAGTCAGAAAGCTATTTGGAGCAAGTCAATGGTGGACAACTCATAATACAGCAATGCAAACTTGCACACAGAATGACACCTATAGCATTAGGAAGGCATATATACAATCTACTCCGCAATATCCCAAGGTTACATGGAAAAAACTACTGATGGTGTCTGGGTTGCTGCCAAAACAGAAATTCATACTATGGATGGCACTGCATAGAAGACTGGCCACAGTCGACAGGCTAGCAAAATGGGGTATCCATACTGACCAGTCCTGCGTACATTGTGGAAGAGACATTGTAGAGACATATGACCATTTATACTTTGAATGTTCTTACTCCCGGAAGCTATGGAAAGGAATACTACATTGGCTGAATTTTACCAGAATGATAGAAAGATGTGATATAGAAGTGCAATGGGTTACTAGCAGGGTAAACAACAGGAACCGAAGAAAAATGATATTGGGAGTGGCGTTCGCAACAGTTGTATACAATGTTTGGATGGAAAGGAATGCTAGAAGGTTTCAACAGTCGAAAACCGAAGCCTTAAACAGAGCAAGTCAGATTGTAATTCAAATACACATCACGGGACTCAAGAAGGTAAAATGGATATCTACCTTACAGCATTTGAATAGCTATCCTCAATGTACCTCTTGAAAATCCTTGTACATTAGGAATTAGTGTTATCATTACTAGAAGACAAAAATATGAGAACTGTTCTATAGTCCAAAAGAACAGCGAATGTATATCGATAACATGTTAAAATTTATAGAGAACTTTTTTTTTTAAAAGTGTCACTTTGTTAGAGAATATAATACACTATTATTTTGAAGCTTTTGTGAACACGATTCATTTCCCTTCTTCACTATAAGACTTTTCTTCATTTTATGACTTTAATTTTTAGTGTTGTTTTTAAGTTGTCAAAAATAGCTAGTTTTATTACTAAGATTGTGAATCCAATAATAAATATAATGTGAACATGCGTTTTACTATTGAATCTACTTTCTCTGTATATATACACACGCCTGAGTACTTTTTGGGACTTTTTCCCAGTGGGAACTTATATTATTTCGCATGCCAGTGAGACGTTCCAATAAATAAGAAAAATGTCCATAGTTTACTGCCACGTGTCGCTAAAATATAGTATTATTTGCGGTGGCTAATATATGATGTAGTCTTTTATATATTTTAAGTTTGATTAGGTATATAGTTTGATGGTAAGAAATCCCACTTCCAATCAAGAGGTTGTCAATTTGAGTATTTTCAAGAGCAGGGTGGGAAGTTCTTGGAGGGAAGGATGTCGGGGATCTATTTGGAAAGAGCATTTCTACAACAAGGTAAGGATAAGATTTGCATACATACTACTTTTTCCAGATCCCACTAAGTGAGATTATATTGGGTCGTAATTGTTATAGGTATATAGTTTGACAAATGCTAACCTAAGTGATTTGCTAACAGACAACAACAAAGTTTTTCTTCATCTTAATTGTTATGTTGATTTACTCAAGTCCTGAATAACGTGTATAGATTTCTGTGGCTTTTCACAATATCAAATTGTTTACCCTACAAAAACGAATAATAATTAAACTTTTAAGTGATTTTAAGGACATACAAATTAATTCGACACAAACGATAAATTGTGTTAGATAAAACAAATAAAAATGTGTTAAATTATTAAACCACTTGAGGAAGATAATACCAAACTTAACAATAGTTTTAATGAAATATCTGCCTTCGATACGGATTCAACCAAGTGCTGATAAACAAGAATAAAAACTTTGAACAAAATAGAAAATAATAATGTATTGTTTTGGTATAAGTGTGTTACACTGTGGCCGGTCAATGAATAAACAAACTCCCCTTCATATGGTAGAGGAGGTTTATCCTATGTACAACTCTACAACTCCCTTCAAATTTAAGTTGACTTCTTTAACCTTTTAGATAAATAGACTCGGAACCGTAATTTGACAGTCTCCGAGGGTCCGCTGGAAGATATGGGACTTGGACATATGCCTAAAATCGATTTTCGAGATCCCAGGCTCGAGAAATAAATTTTTAAAGAAAATTATATAACTGAAAATTTTAGAGTATTTAGAAATTTTAATGTATGTGAATTTGATGGTATCAGGCTTGTATTTTAGCCCCGGGGCCTGGTATAGGTCTTATATATGATTTAAGTTGAGCATGTAAAATTTGGTAGGAAACGGACTTGATATGACGAGAATCGAACCTTCAGTAGTGAAAATTGGAACTTAAGAGTTCATGAAAATTTTCTTTGATTTTGATACTAAATTCATAATTATTGATGTTATCTTGATGATTTAATCACAAGAGCAAGTCCATATGATGTTTTTGGACTTGAGTGCATATTTTGTTTGGAGCCCCGAGGGCTCGGGTGAGTTTTGGATATGCCACAAAATAAAACTTAGAGTTGGAAAGTTGCAGGTTTTCAGCTGATATATTTTGCAGGCCCTGGTCTCGCAATTGCGAGGTCTGGTGTCGCAATTGAGCATATCATGCTTGGGAATTGCGAGGGTCACTTCACTATTGCGAAGTATGCCCTGGCCAATCTTTCTTGCAATTGCGAGCAATTCTTTGCAAATGCAAACAACCCAAATATCCCCAGCCTTCGCAAATGCGACATCCTCTTTGTAAATGGGAACATCTGGCCGCAAATGCAAAGATAGCGGGTTCCTTAAGAGCTATCAATTGCAAACGCTGGTTGCAGCTGAGACATCTGCAACCTGCTAAATCATTACTTAGATGCATTTTCAGCCATTTTTAAAACCTTTTCAAAACCTAAATACCTTTGGGAACTTTTTCAAAGAGAAGTACACTTCTAAATCGATTGTAAGTCATTTCTAATTTATTTTCATTAATCCTTAACATCTTTTCACATGATTTCAACTCAAAATCAAGGGATTTCATGGGTGAAATTGGATATTTTGGGTAGAACTTAGGTTTTTCAAATTTTGGAGATTTGGTTCTCGACTTGTGGTCCAATTTAAAAATAAATTATATATTTGTGTTCAAGGGTGAATGGGTAATCGAGGTTTGGTTCGAACCTCGGGTTTTGATTGTGTGGGCATGGGGTCGATTTTTGAGTTTTTTGGAAAATCAGTGGAAAACTTACTATTATGCATTAGAATTTATTCATTTAGCATTTCTTGATAGTTAAGTAACATGTGGCTAGATATAGGAATTGGTGTTTGAAAGAAGAGGTAAAGCAGTAGTCGAGGCTGGAATTGTGTTCGTGGCATCAAAGTAAGTCTTTGGTCTAACCTTGGCTTGAGGTATTAGGAGTTTTGTCTTATTTTCTATGTTCTATTTGTTTAGTACGACCTATAGGCATGGTGACGAGTTTCTATACGTTATTGTCAAGCATGCCCACGAGTCTTATACTATGATTAATGTGACTTTTTTTCATATTACTCATGCTTTATATAGTGATTTCTATTGATGAACAAGACTTGTGAAAGTATTTTTGGTAATTGCAAATTGTAGAGTATTGACTCAAGTTGAGAATCGAGTTGTTGAATATTGTGTGAGCATTGGCTCAAGTTGAGAAATTTAATTGTGAAGTAAATGTGGAAAAGAGAAAGGGTGTATGACATTATCTCCCTTGCAGGGATGTTATTACTTTGATATTATTTCTCTTTCCGAGACGTTATTATTCATGATATTGATTTTCTTTTACGGGATATTGTTGTTGTTCTTCCCCTGCCGGGATTTTATTATAATTTTGTTGATACCCTTGCCCTTATTGGTTTGTGATTGTTGTTTGGGTAAGGAAGAATGTTAAAGCACGAAAGGTGATGCCGTATCTGATATTTATGAGAGAGTGTAAAGCACGAAGGGTTATGCTGTATATGATTTTGAGAGTGTTAATGCACGAACGGAGATGTCGTGCCAATATTGTTAGGTAAAAGCACTAAGGCTGATGCCGTGCCGCACAGTTTAAAATTTTGTGTCGATTATATTGATTTTTATGGTGAGGACGAGAGTAAAAGCATGAATGGTGACGTTGTGCAAATTCTATCGATTTTTATGGTGATAACGAGAGTAAAAGCACGAAGGGTAATGTCGTGCACTTGTCTTATATTTCTGATTCTTGCTGGTAGTTGAATTTTAGTGATCCTTAAATTTATGCATTGTTCCTCTATTATTATTTGATGCTCCTCGAAGCATGTTTCCCCCTCCCATCCTTAACTGCACATTCCTGCCTTTATTTTCTGTTGTATATGATTTAAATGCATAGGTTTATTTAGTAGTCTGGTCCTAGCCTTGTCACAACTTCCCCGAGGTTAGGCTAGGCACTTACCAGCATATGGGGTTGGTTGTGCTAATACTACATTCTACACTGTGTGCAGATCCCGCTACTGGAGCTTATGGACCTTAGCTTTGAGTTGTTGCCTATAATCCATTCAAATATCTGAGGTAGTTATTCAGACATCCACAGACCTTGGCGCCTCCTTCTATTCTTTCATCCTGTTTTATATATGTATTTCAGAGACAGTGTTGTATTTATTTTTTTAACCTTTATTTGTAGTATTCCTAGGCCGTCTGTGAAATTGTGATACCAAATTCTCGGTAGTTATGTATAAGGATTTGTATTGGTAATATTCAAATGGTTATATTATGTTCTTCCGCTTATTCAATTCCGTTGTTTTCATTATACTGATTCTTAATTGTTAATAGATTAAAATGGGATAATTGTAAATAATGCAAATGGTTGGCTTGCCTAGCTTTCACTAGTAGGTGCCATCATGACCCTGGGAAATCCGAGTCGTGACAACGTGACGACCCGACTAGTCATCTCATAACTTACCGCTTCGTTCCCCCCCCATATTTCTGCTTTTTATTGCTTCGTCTATCGGTTCTATATGTGATCGGGTTAATTGTCTCAGGTTCGGAAAGGATTTGGTTAGATTTGAGGCACTTAGTCTCTTTTGAGGAAGCTTAAGTTGGAAAAGTCAACCGGATATTGACTTCTGTATTAAAGGCCTCGGATGTGATTTCTAATGATACGGGTAGATTCAAAAGGTAATTTTGGACTTAGTAGCGTGATCGGAATGAATTTAGGAGGTTCGGAGTATATTTAGGCTTGAATTGGCGAAATTAGATTTTTGGCAATTGGTTGATATGTGATATTTTGATATATTGATCGGAATGGAATTTCGTGATTTGCAGTAGTTCCGTTGTGTCATTTGGAATGTGTGTGAAATATTTAAGGTCATTCGAACGTTGTTTGGTTGGGTTTTCTATCAAAAGTGTAATTTAGGAGATTTTGGAATTCTTAGGCTTGAATCCGATGAGAATTTGGTGTTTTTATGTTGTTTTTAGTGTTCTGGAGGTTGGAACAAGTTTGAATGAGGTTATAGGATATATTGGTATATTTGGTTAAGGTCCCAGGGGCCTCAGGTTAGTTTCGGATGGTCAATCGGATCATTTCATGTTGTTTGGAATTGTAGAATAACTGTTGTGTGTTGAAGAGGAATTAGACCTTCGCGTTCGTGAGTAGGTACTCGCATTCACGAAGGGTTAGTTAGAGAAGGCTAAGCTTTTGCCCTTTGCGTTCGCGAGGAATACTTCGCGTTCAAGAAGGGCTTGATATTTATGCATCGCGTTCGCGAGAAGGGGAGCGCATTCGCGTAGAGGAAATTGGGCGGCTGAGCTTTAGTGTGTTTAATTCATCGCATTCACGAGAGAGGTGACACGATCGCAAAGGATAAAAATGAGGAGCCATCGCATTCGCGATGGACAGGTCACGATCGCGAACAAGAATTTTGGGTCAAAGTTATTTTGTGCTTCGCGAACGTGAGGCGTTGACTGCGTAAGAACGAAATGAAGCTTGGGCAGAATGTTCAATAGTCATCTTGTCCATGATTTTGGTGTTTATTTCCACTATTTTTGAGCATTTTTGGAGTTTTTTAAGAGGATTTAAGAGGGATTCAAGGGGAAACATATGGAGGTAAGATTCATGGACTTAAAACTCGATTCTAATGTGAAATCTACCTAATTAATCAGGGAAATTAAGCCAAAAGTTGAAGAACTAGGGCTTGAAATTTGAGACCTAGAATTTGGGATGTGAGAGGTCATTTGTGGATGGATTTAGTTGCTTTTGGTATGAATGAACTTAGGGAGTGATAAGAAAACCATTGATGTGATTTTTATCAGCATCCGAGACGTGGACCCGAGGGTGGGGTTTTGGTAATTTTGGAGATACATGTTGTAAAGTGAATATTTTCGCTTTGGATTCATTCCCCTGGAATATTTTGACGTCGTGGTTCTAATTTTGGATAGATTCGAGGAGCATAGCCATCGCGGGCTAGAGATTTGACCGGATTGAGGTGTGTAATGATTGTAAATAACGTCCTGAGGGTATGAAACCCCGAATTGCACATTATTGTGCTATATTGAGGTGACGCTAATGCTTGATGACGAGCGTATTGGGTTTATAACTTAGTCTGTCGTGAATGACTATTTTACAGCATATTTGACTGAAATCCATTTGCTACCATCATGTTTTGGGCTGAATGCCATATTTGGGCCTCTTGCTAACTATTTAAACCCTTAGGAGATTTTTATTGATATTTCCTCATTGTTTTGAGTTTATACTTGAACTCAGTCATGCAATATTATAATTTTTTCATAACTCAACCATGTTTGCTGTATTTTAACCCATAAATGATCTTTTAAAAAATGTTTTGGGCTGAGATCATGATTTACTATTACGCGAGTGGCTTGTGAGGATTTTGACTGAGTAAGGCCGAGGACCTATTATGTGAGGAAACACTGATATGATTATGAGACCGAGGGCCTGAGATTTGTACGCCATGAGGTGGCTTGTTGATATGAGGTCGAGATCCTAGTGATGATGCGACGAGATGGCTTGATATTGTGCTTGGTCTGTAAGGGCCCCTCCAGGAGTGTACACACCCCCAGTGGGCGCGGGTAACCATTGTGATGTGAGATATAGCCCGAGGGGCTAGTATTGTTTCTGAGATATCGCCCGAGGGGCTAGTATTGTTTCTGAGATATCGCCCGAGGGGCGAATTTATTGATATTATGCCCGAGGGAGTCTATATATGTTTATTTTTCCTAATTTACCGTCATTTACTTGCTTAATTGTTAAAAAGGTATTTTTTAAGTTTTAACGAACTAAAGTGATTTTACATATCTTTCCCGATTCACAGTTTCATTGGCTTTTACTGCTTCATTATAGTTTTTAATGTGCCTTGCGTGATTTTATATTCCTCAGTATTTATTTATAATTATTACTCACTTAGTTGGAGTACTCACATTACTCCCTGCACCCCATGTGCAGATTCAAGCGTTGTTGATCCTGCTAGTGGGAGTTGAGAGATCCCGATAGACTTTGGAGTTCATGAGGTAGCTGTTTGGAGTCCGCAGTCCCGTGTTTTTCCCCCTTTATCTCATTTCTCTCTCTTTTTCAGTTATTATGTAATAGTTTGGTAGGAATTTCATACTTGTTGTGTATTGATAGATGCTCATGACTAGTGACACCCCGGTATCGGGCTGTGTTGGATTTTATTTTTGCAAAGTATATTGTTAACTACCTGATTTTAGATTATTTATTACATTTTAGACTTAAATCTTATTATTTAATATCATAAACTGAATTGGTTAAGTGTTGGATGGCCTTGTCTTCACGAGAGGAGCCATCACGACTACGTCTGGGTTTAGGGTCATGACAAGTTGGTATCAGAGTTTTGATTTCATAGGTCTACATACGTCTCACGAGTCATGAGTAGGTTTGGTAGAGTCTCACTAATCGGTATGGAGATGTATGTATTTATCTTCGAGAAGCTGTAGAACCTTTAGGAAAACTTCATATTATTGAAATTCTTATTGTACGAATTTGTTGATCCGCATACTAAACTTTTGACATTCTATTCTCTCACAGATGGTGAGGACATGCGCTACCAATGAGGATGGACAACCACCAGTACCACCAGCTATGGCCACTAGAGACCTATGACGCCATCATGGTCACGGCAGGGGCAAAGTTGTAGCCCACACAACAGCTAGGGCAGCACCTGCAGATCCACAACCAACCCCAGTTCAGGATCAGGTCCCAGTTATGAACGCTCGAGTAGCACCAGTTGTGCCTATTGCAATTATAGGTCTTCGAGAGGCCTTGGTTTATATCCTATCAATTTGCACTAGCATAGCTCAGACGGTATCAGCTAGTACAACTGCAACCACTTCTCATGCTGAGAGAGGCACTCAGACTCGTACCGTTCGCATACCTGAGCATGTCGTGCAGGGACTTCAGACATTTGGGGCACATCCAGTCCAGCCGGTTCTAGTTGCTCAAGACTATATAGTTCCTAGCATGCCAAAGGACGAGCGTCGTAGGTTGGAGAGGTTTGGTAGACTTTAGTTTCCAACATTTAGTGGTGTAGATGGAGAGAATGCCCAGCGTTTCTTGGATAAGTATTAGAGGATGCTTGATACAGCGGGTATTTTGGAGACTAGCGGGGTCGCTTTTACTAACTTATCAGTTTTCTAGAGCTGGCTTCACTTGGTGGGAGGCTTTTAAGAGGCGTAGTCCTGTTAGTGCAACACCCCTTACCTAGCAGCAGTTCTCCATTCTCTTTTTGGAGAAGTATGTGCATAGTCTCATATAAAGGAGTTGCAGGCAATTTGAGTGGTTACATCAGGGAGACATGACTGTACCGCAGTATGTGATGAGGTTCTCTGAGTTAGGTCATCATGCTATTTGGTTGGTTCCAACAGATAGAGAGATGATTAATAAGTTTGTTGATGGCATTTAGTTATCAGCTTCAAATCTCATTGTCACACCTCCTTTTTACACACCTACCGCGAGGGATAATGTATATGAGTTGTTTTTTCAATTTATGTGACATTATTCGAAATGAGATTATTTATTTATTTAGAGTCGGCACTTGGGATATGATTGGCTTTTGGTGTCCCAAGTCACTGATTTATCTTGAATCCCAAATCGAGGAGAATTTCGGCTTCTCAGTTGAAGTCTGCAAGCCATAAATTCTTGAGTAAGGAATTATGTTGACCCGAGGGAAGGTGTTAGGCACCCCCTGATCCCGTGGTTCTAGCACGATCCCTTAAACTCTTATAATTTGCTAAAATCTGTTTTTGTACATGTTGTCCTATAGTGAAACTTTGAAGATTATTTACCACTTTTAATCAAAAAAAATTTAAGAAAGTGAACGTCGTTTAAAAAATGTGTTTTTGGATCACGTCACATGAAATGCACCCAGATTCTAGACACATTTTTATCCAACATTTTGGAATTTGAATTTGGGTCGCATGTAATGCACACCCGTGTTTAGGAAGGTAAAATTATTAAAAAGTGCGCCTAAAGTGAGTAACGTGTTACTATCTTTCGGCAGGCCGTAAAATTCGCTAAGCGGCTCGTACTGAATTCTAAGTATTTTTATATAAGCATTTAAAGAGGGTCACGCCATTTATGGGTTTCATTCGGTGTAGCGCACCTAGTTTATTTAAAAGGCCGTCCTAAAGGGACTATTATTTTCTAGTATGATTGTCTGTAAATGGGCCCTGATTAATTAATATTATTAATCGCTAATATTAAAAGTAATCAAGGAATTTGGGCTTCCACTTCTAGTCCACTCGTGAACAAGAGAACAACCTCTTAATTCAAGCATGCTACTTAACTAGAAGGCCCCAAACCTATAACGCAAATTTAATCCCATAACCTTAATACAATTTCCATCGCTCAGCACTTTTGGGCCTTGAAGATTAGCCCATGTTTGAAGGAAATGCTGCAGTTTTATTTAGATTTACCCAGTTTTGGGCGTCTGATTATGACATTGGGCCTAGTGGGAATATGATGAAGCTGGGATATAACCTAGATTGCCTAAACCTCAAATCAATTGAATTAAAAGGAAGAAGGGACTGGTGTCCAATATTGGGACACTATTTTACAGTTGGGCCGTATTGAATCAATTCTTATGGCCCAGACGATCCAGGCCTTTACCAGTCCAAACAAATGCCATTAAGATATCAAACTAAAACTATCGTCAATATTCACTTTAATGTACATGAAACAATAGATAAGGAATCGGTATATAATCGCACATATATAAAGCATTTATTAATGTGAAAGTATTAAGCTATGACTTAATACAAACCGTCATAGGAAGCCATGATTAACTAACGTGTTATCATCTATATGATGAAACCAGTTCAGCTACTCGAATTTAGTTTGCTAATACTCATGATACTCCTGTTAATGCATATGAAGCCAACTTTAATATTCTAGATCTGAAGGCTTACATCAATCTAATTATACTGGACTTCATTTTCAACATGTGAATAGGGAATGCCTAACATCAATTATACCATAGCTGAGATCAAAGTCATACAAGTCCATACAGTCCATTGTTCATAAAAGTACAAGTAGAGCTATGATTACTCTAGATATATACATCTATCAAAACATTGACATATGATGATGTAATGAGCATAAATTGGGAATAAACTCCTGTAAAATTTCATTCCGTTTCATATTCGAGTTATATCAAAGATGGTTCAAGGTGTGTACCTAGTTTGAGGCAAAACAAAGAAAAATGTCCAGTCAGCAGTGTCACAAAAGTTCAGCAATAGAAATCAGATGTTTGAGGTAATGTCATAAACCTAGAAGCAACATCAACTAACACAAGACCAGTTTCAACCGATGAACCGATCGAAAACAGCTCAGATACACCCAAAATGACTCGAATAGACAAATTTCAACTTGAAATCAACCCAGGAGCCTTTAATCTCAATTACTGAACAGAACTCAATGTAAGAGTCCTTTTTTGGGTTTTCTGTTGTTTTTATTTTGGTTTTGAAGAACTAGATCTAGAATAGATTTCCTAACTCTAAAATTTCAGCTGTGGCTTTTTAATTTGAAACTCAAATTTTCAGATTGTAAAACTTCTTCCCAAAAAGAAACCTCCTTTTTCCAAGGCAAGAAGTGATGACTTTATAGGCAAACACTAGGGCAACCCCTGCCAATTTCATTTTGCACTTTAGGTCCCTTTCTAATTTTTATTTTCAGCTCAACAGTCCTTTTTTACTAACTTGATACCCAAGTAATACTACAAAGAATCAGAAATTGAGGTTAACACCCATACTATAAACTTCTAGGGGTTTCTAAATCTGTTACTGCAAGATTTCCTTAAATGAAATACCTAAATTACCCTCCCATTCATTCTGAAATTACCAATCCCAGTTGAACCAACCCCCCAACCCTATTAGTCACTAAGGTTAACTAACTAATCTAATTCAGCTATATCCAAACTGGCTAAACTAAGTCTAATAATTACTTGAAACCAAACACTAAACTAAGGTATTACATAATAACAATTAGTGATCAAAAGGAACTAACTAATTAACAATAACTAATAACAACAATAAGTGATTACTAGTTAATTCACACTTTGAAAAACAAATTAAAATTCAAACAAGGCGCAAACGGGATCGACTAAAAAAATTAAAGACTATAAACATAGATTCAAAAATTAAACAAATGTCTAAAATTAGCAACACATGATTAATTCTAAACCACATCGCGACAAGAATTAAACTAAAAGTTCTAGGTGAAATTCAGACTAAGGGGAGCAAATGAGAAGAACCAAAGTTTGATTATCGAGATAACTCGACCAGAAAAGAAAGGAAAAAATGAAGTTTAATAGAAACAAAACAAACAGAAGAAGAAATAAAAAGCGAAAGAAGGAAAACTCACCACCTTGACTAGAAATCGAGACCCAAATCTCTGATTTAAACCCCAATATGATACTAGTCATATATTCTCCATCGAGAAACAGGTAACTGATGCGCTTGGATATGTATGAACGACTTTGACCTTGGCTTCGGGGACTCAAACCCTAGATGTGAAATTGGAGGAATGTGGTTGGGACTTCTATGAAATAACCATGAATGTGGCACTTAGGGTGGCCCGGGGATTGTGGGGTACAAATTTGGTATGATTTGGGTGGCGGTGCCTCGGTGCATGGTGGTGATAGCGCCTCGGTGCACGGTGGTGGCAGCGCCTAGGGTTTAATATATTCGAAGAGTTCCTCTGATTTTCAAGAAAAACTAATGGTGGCATAAGCATGAGGAGGATAAGGTGGAGCTTTAGTATTATTTTCGAGGCAATTGGAGCTCCGCCGCCGGCGGAGACGATTTCCGGCAACGGTTTGCAGTGGAAGGTGGTGAGGGATCAGGTATGAGGAAGGTGAAGTCAGTCTCTAGGGTTTCTAAAGGGATTTGGACACTTTTCTTTGGAATCCATGAGTGAATCTGGACCGTCGTATTAGAGCAAATTGATGGCCTGGATTTATTTGGCATTCATTAATTCAAAACGACGTCGTTTTGAATATGCAAAGGGTGGACCGGGTGATCTGGGTTGGGTTTGGACCGATTTTGTGTCGGGATTTTGGGCTGGTGTTGGAATAGTCCCAAATTATATAATACATCTTATTTAACCATTTAAATTCTCAATATCTTTTATTTGTTTTTCCTTCTTTTATTTAATATTTTTCAGACTTTAACAAGTACAAAATTAAAATGGACAAGAATTGATTTAAATTCTAAATTTAAAACTAATTAATTCCTTAGATAAACTAAATCCTAGTTAAAAATGAAAGCTAAACAATTATGAAAAAATGACTAATTTTGTTTTTTTATTATTAAAGTAACTTCATTACTAGCTAAAATGTGGAATTAAGCCCTAAATGAAAATGCCAAGTATATTTTTGTATTTTTTATTAATTAAAATGCACTAACGTAATGCAAACAATTAACACAAAATGCCATAAAAATCAACAAAATTGCAAAATAATGAAAGAAATTATTTTGTTTTAATTTATGGGAATACTATTTTTAGGGAAAAAATCACTTGCTCACAGATGCCCCTCTTTTCCCGGAAACACGAAGAGTTTTCATGCAAAGATAAGTGAGTAGACACGAGTGATTTTTGCCCGTTTGAATACTCCGTGTAAAGCGTTTTTGAAAGTGTCGACCGCACCTTACTTCAAAAGTTGCCTACATATCCTCGGCTAAAGAGGAATCAGGTCGGTGTAATTCAAGAGGTTTTGGTATGTGGGAATATCAGGAGCTGTGATTTCGTTGCTTGTGTTGCTGCAACTGCTTGCTGACCTCCTTATTACACCAAAAGGAAAATAAAAGTTAAGCTAGCTATGCCTATCAACTATGAGTTACAAGATTCCTATCTATAAATCTCCTGAAACAGTAAATGCTCGGATTGTGTATCCTTTGGAATGATTGCCCGATTATGCTGGCAGATGGCTGGGTTATGCCGGGAAAGAAAAAAGGTCCCTGCTGGCGATAAGAGGAGGATCCAAGGGTTATGTTGGGATAGAAATGAAGGGTCTCTGCTAGGGATGAAAAAGAAAAATCCACGGGTTATGCCGGGATGGAATGAAAATGATTCCTGGGTTATGCCAGGGAGATCTACGGGATATGCCGAGATATATGAAAAAGGTTCCTGGGTTATGCCAGGGGGATCCACATGTTATACCGAGATATGAAGAAAAACGCTCATGGGTTATGCCAGAGGGATCCACGAGTTATGCCGGGATAAGAAGAAAAAGGCTCCTGTGGTATGCCAGGGATCCACGGGTTATGCCTGGATAGGAACAAAAAGGCTCCTGGGTTATGCCGGGGGGATCCGCGGGTTTTGCCGAGATAGAAAAAAGGATCTTGGGTTATGCCAGGGGGATCCAAGGGTTATGCTGGGATAGGAAGAAAAAGGTTGCTCGGTTATGCCAGGGGGATCCGTGGGTTATGCCGGGATGGGAAGAAAAAGGCTCTTGGGTTGTGCCAAGGGGATCTGCGGGTTATGCAAAGATAGGAAGAAAAAAGGATCCTGGGTTATGCCAGGGGGATCCACGGGTGTGTCGTGATGCAAAAGAAAAGGCTCCAGGGTTATGCCACGGGGATCCACGGGTTATGCCGGGATAGGAAGAAAAAGGCTCCTGGGTAATGCCAGGGGATCCACGGGTTATGCCGGGATACGAAAAAAAAGGCTCATGGGTTATGCCAGGGGGATCCGCGGGTTATGCCGGGGTAGGAAGAAAAAGGCTCCTGCGTTATGCTGGGGGGATAGGAAGAGAAAAGGCTCCTGGGATATGCCATGGGGATCTGCGGGTTATGCCGGGATATGAAGAGAAAAGTCTCTTGGGTTATGCTAGGGGGATCCACAGGCTTTGCCGAGATAGGGATAAAAAGCTCCTGGATTATTCTAGGGGATCCACGGCTTATGCTGGGATAGGAAGAAAAAGGCTCCTGGGTTATGCTAGGGGGATACACGGGTTATGCCGGGATAGGAAGAAGAAGGCTCCTAGGTTATGCTAGAGGGATCCGCGGGTTATGCCGGGCTAGGAAGAAAAAGGCATATAGGTTATGCCATGAGGATTCGTGGGTTATGCTGGGATAGGAAGAAAAAGGCTTCTAGGTTATGCTACGGGGATAGGAAGAGAAAAGGCTCCTGGGATATGCCAGGGTAATCCGCGGGCTATGCGAAGATAGGAAGAAAAAAGGCTCCTGGGTTATGCCAGGGGGATCCACGGTTATGTCGTGATGCGGAAGAAAAGGCTCTTGGGTTATGCCACGGGGATCCACGGGTAATGCCGGGATAGGAAGAAAAAAGCTCCTGGGTTGTGCCTGGGGGATCCGCGGGTTATGCCGAGATAGAAAGAAAAGGGCTCATGGGTTATACCAGAGGATCCACTAGTTATGCCGGGAAAGGAAGCAAAAAGGTCCTGGGTTATGCCAGGGGATCCACGGGTTATGTCGGGATATGAAGAAAAAGGGTCATGGGTTATGCTAGGGGGATCCACAGGTTATGCCGAGATAGGAAGAAAAAGGCTCCTGGGTTATGCCAGGGGGATCCGCGGGTTATGCCATGATAGGAAGAAAAACGGCTCCTGGGTTATGCCAAGGGGATCCACGGGTATGTCCTGATACGGAAGAAAAGGCTCCTGGGTTATGCCACGGGGATCCACAGGTTATTCCGGGATAGGAAGAAAAAGGCTCATGGGTTATGCCAGGGGGATCCGCGGGTTATGCCAGGATAGGAAGAAAAAGGTCCATGGGCTATGCCAGGGGGATTCGCGGGTTATGCCGGGATAGGAAGAAAAAGACCTCATGGTTTATGCTAGGGGGATAGGAAGAGAAAAGGCTCTTGGGATATGCCAGGGGGATGGAAGAGAAAAGTCTCTTTGGGTTATGCTAGTGGGATCCACGGGTTTTGCCGAGATAGGAATAAAAGGCTCCTGGATTATGCCAGGGGAACCACGGGTTATGCCGGGATAGGAAGCAAAAGGATCCTTGGTTATGCCAGGGGGATCCGCGTGTTATGCTGGGATAGGAAGAAAAGGGCTCCTGGATTATACCAGAGGATCCACGGGTTATGCTGAGATAAGAAGCAAAAGGGTCCTGGGTCATGCCAGGGGAATCCACGGGTTATGTCGGGATATGAAGAAAAAGGGTCATGGGTTATGCTAGGGGGATCCACGGGTTATGCTGGGGTAGGAAGAAAAAGGGTTTTGGGTTATGCTAGGGGGATCCACGGCTTATGCCGGGATAGAAAACAAAAGGGTCATGGGTTATGCAGGGGGATCCGCGGGTTATGCTAGGATAGGAAGAAAAAAGGGGTATGCTGGGGATAGAAGGAGAATGAACCACGAGTTATGTCGGGGAATGAAAGAAAAGGATCTTAAGGTTATGATGGGGAGAAAGGAAAATGATCCTCGGATTATGCCGGGGAGGTCTACAGGTTATGCTGGGGACAACTAGGGAATGTGGTCCTAGGTTTGGATGGATGGAGTTAAGGATTGTGGGCCCTATGCTACCATGATTTTTTGTGATTCTCCTATTCGTCTTTCTATTATTAAAACTACGGGAATGTATTTGAAGAGAACTTACCTTTTTGGGCTTATCATTGTTGCGAAGCTGTTCCTAGCTTCTGCGCATTCCTTTGGTTGCATCTGCTATTTGCCTAATTACTTTGGATTACACCTGTTTCAAATTTTCAAACAAAGTACGATGGTTAGTTTGCAACGGTGGTTGGTTTTGTGGCCTTGATTGCTTGATCTCGACCCTGCTTCCGTTTGAGAAGACCTCTAACTTTCCAAACTTTGCCTTGCTGGTTGGTCGGTGGAACTCAACTTTCAGATTTATTTCGCCTTCGTAGGCCCTTGTTTGTTTTTTTTCTTTTTTGTCTTTCTTTTCTTCAGAACATTGGGGAAATTTTGTCTCCTCAAACTTTGCTGCAACAGCTAGTCGTGTGGGACTTAACCTTTTCGATCTTTATTTGCCTCAGTAGGCCTTTCGTTTGACTTCTTTCTTCCAACTTCAACTTCAGAGCGTTTGGGCAACCTTGGATTTTAAAGCCTTTGTCGAGATGGTTATCCGGGTGGGACTCAACCTTTTCAATTTCATTTCCCTTTATAGGCACTTCCAATTTATTTTCTCTTTCCGAGAGTTTGATTTTGGCTAGTCGGGGTTGATTTGATTCCCCTGGCAAGAATGGGTGCCTTTTGCACATTATCTTGTGTTAAGCAAGAGCCCTGTAAATTACTCTTGCTATCCCTTCTTTGTCTTATTTTTTGAATGGTGTTAGACCGAAAGGGATTCAAAGAAAACAAACAATGGAATGGAGAATGAGTTTCAAAACAAGTAGTTTCTGTTTCGGGGAAAGGAAAGAGGGACTTTTCTGGAGTACATGCAAACTTCAATGAACATGACATGCCCTTTAGATTGGATGCCTGATCATTGTAAACCGTCCGACTCTCAGAAATTCATCACTACTTTTGCTTTAAAATTCAAGAAACCTTTCCATGACTTTGTTGATGCCGATGGCTGCGAGGATCTTCTTTTCGATCAATGGGGCCATTTGCAGGTTTCCACTAGCTGACCTTCCTCTTTTCTTTTCTCACCCTCTCTTCATAGTGCCCATGTGGATTTTCACTAATGAGACTCTCTCATTTCGATTTTTCTCAAATTACCATCGCCTTACGGTGCCCGTGTGGGTTTTCACCAATAAGGCTCTCATTTTGATTATTCTCTGCTTACCATCGCCATACGGTGCTCGTGTGGGTTTTCACTAATAAGACTCTCTCATTTTATTGTTTTCTCAATTTGGATTACATCAAATCCAACTAGTTGTATCCTCTTATCCTTGAGCATTCTCACCAATTTATTGGAAGGACTGGAATAGGGTTTGGGTAAAAATGGATTTGGATTGAATTGGAACATTGGAACCTTCTGGTGGGCTCCCCGCGAGGCCAATACATATCTTCCCCAGTTTCATGTTTTGTGGGACTTTGAATTTTTTGTTTGGTGTGACTGAACCTCAGAGAGAGGCTGCCTACGTATCCTTTCAGAATCAAGTTAGATGTAGTTCAAGAGTGTTCCTAAACTATTTTGTTTCTTTTTTTTTCTTCTTTTTTTGTTCTTTTTTTAAGTTTTTCTTTTCTTTTTCTTTTTTTTTTGTTTTTTCTGTTGCTTCTTTTTTCTTTTTCTATTTCCTTTTTCAATAACCCTTTCATATTCCAAAGAGGGTAATCAAAAAATGGGAGCCTGCTCAAAGGGTTTGTAAAAGGTTGATAGTGTTTGGGTAGCGAGAATGAAAGCCTTCGTCATCCCAACTGGAGAATATTAGAACTATATGGAGGATCCAACATAGTCCCTTTTCACTGCATTTGCATTGACAGTTGTTTCAGGGACATTTCCTTCTATGTGTCCCAAGTACAACACACTCTTGCGGCAGTACTCTTGTTGTAATGTATGGACCTTTCAAATTCTGAAATCAATTGTCCTTCAGCTGTTCAAACTCTTTGATTTATCTCCTCAAACTTATATTCTTTGCATTTCAACTCTTGATTCATCATTTCGAGGTCAGAGAGCATTTTGGGATCTGGGCATGAAGTCCGAAAGCATGTCATGTCATTGAAATCTACATTTAATAGAAGAGAATAGGAAAAATGACAAGATTAAGAAAAAAGACATTCCCAGACAATAGAATTTTAATTTCCTTTGATTTTTTGTTGATTTTGGATTTTTTTGAGATTTTTTTTTTGAAAAAGGGTTAACATCGGAAAGTAAGACAATAAAGGAAGACGCAGAAAGGATAGCAAGACTGGCTACCGAGACTCCCATTTGGTGGGATGTTTTCATGCTTGGCGACCACTTTGTGGCTTTCCTTTTGTCTCGACAATGGCCGCAATGGCCTTGAGTGCCGGATCGAATTCCTCATTTTCACAAATTATTTCGTCTGTTGGCCCGTTATTGTGGGCAGGCAACGGGTTGTTCATTACATCAAGAGCATCTTCATCCCGAAAAATGATTCTTTCAGTTTCAATCAAATCTTCAACTGCCTTTTTGAGGGTCCAACAGTCCTCTGCACTGTTTCCCACTGCTCCAGAGTGATATTCACATATAGCATCAACTCGGTGCGAGGGGGACTCGGGGTTTGGACGGTTCGGGGCCACTGGCTGCAATAGATTTAGCCTGATTAACTTTTGGAACAAGCTTGAATACGATTTACCAATAGGGGTAAACTAACTCTTTTCTAAAAGGCTCTCTTGAGCGAGGACTGTATTGGGGATTATTTGTTTGAGGATTATATGAAGCTTGGTAAGGATGGGCATTTCTGGGAGGTGGAGCTTGTAGAAAAATCATTCTATCCATGATATGTGTGCTTTGGTTGTATTAGCATGATTTTCAGGTATAGGTTTTGATGAATGACAAACAATGAAGTCAAGTGTCAAACAACGTTATTATATGACAAACAATCAAGATTGAATGCCGAGAAGCATATTGATGAATGGATTGCATAGACAAGCCAAAGACGAGCTCAAAAGTTCATGACCGAAGACCCAAGGCGTAGGTCGTTAGGTAGAACCAATGTAAGAGCAACGTTTAAGTTATCTCGTCTTTTGGCTCAACATAAGTCATCATAAATATGCATAAAATCATTTTATCAAATCATATTTATCATAACATATTTCAAATACTTCAAACAAAATGATTTTAACGTTTTCATTTTTAACCAAAATGGTTTTTGAAGTAAGTTTTCAATTCTGGACAGCATAGCCACATAATCGATTATCCATATGCTGATAATCGATTATGCTGAATTTCCAGATTAAACTGGAAATTCCGCAAGGCAGAATAATCGATTATCTAAAAGAGCATAATCGATTATTCTCTGACCGTTGCCAATGTTTTTAACGACAGGAAGATAATCGATTATCAAAATCCAATAATCGATTATCTAGCATAAAATCAGCTTCTGATTTTTGAACGTTAAAGCCAATAATCGATTATCAAAATCCAATAATCGATTATCTTGCATAAAATCAGCATAATTGATTGTCAATTAAGCAACGGACATACAACTTATAACACCTATAAATAGAGGTCTTTTGAGCTGATTTGATATACACAACACCTCTCATTATTCATATACATATTGATATTATCTGTGCATCATTTTAGAGCTTTTATTGAGCCAATTGAGAGACAACTTTGAGTTGTTCATAGAGCTAATATTGTATCTCTTTATCTGCTCTTTTTAGAGAGTTCTTGTTGTAAAAGAGAAAGGTGTTTGAGAAGACCATATCTTCTCATTGATTGTCGGGTTTGCTAAGTACCCTCAATCTTAGTGTGTGAAGTCTTGTGGTGCGGTATCAACGAGCAAGGTGAAGTCTTGAGGTGAGGTATCCTCGAGCAAGTTGAAGTCTTGTAGAGTGTACATCTACGAGCAAGTGTAACGGTTTGTTAGGCACCCGTAAGCTTAACGGAGTTAGTGGAAACTCGAGAGAGTCTCTCGGGGACTGGACTAACCACATGTTGTGGTGAACCAGTATAAATTCGGTGTGTCCTTTCCTTAATCTTTTAATTACTGCATTTACTTTACTCCTGCAATTTTAATTCCGCAATATTTATCAATATTCTCGTGCGGCACTATTCACCCCCCCTCTAGTGACGGGCATAAATCCTAACAATTAGTATCAGAGCCTAACTCTCTGAAAGCCTTAACCGGTTGAGAGAACGATATATATTTTTGTTGAGAATATTGAACGCATGAATGATGAGCGAAGGACGCTCCACCAATAGGCCTCCACTATTTGACGGAACAAATTACACATATTGGAAAGAAAGTAAGCTTCAGCCAAGCATCAGATAAACCAAGTTCGGGTTGGGAAAAGGGCTATTTACCCCAGCAATATAGAATAATTATTACCCCCAAATGAGAGCATCGTCTTTACCCCTAGAAAAGGTGCGATGTAATTTCCTGGTTCGTCTCATCCAATCAAATAACTTTCGCTTGTGGAAAATCATCAAGAACGGTGAACAAATGCCAACAAAGAAAGTTGGGGAAACCACGGTTCCAAAGGAGGAAGATGAATATGATGCCGAGGACGTCAAGAAAGTTGAAAATAACGCCAAAGGCCGTCAACTTATTATATTGTGTGGTGAATCCGGATGACTATCGGAAGATTTCTTGTTGCACAACCGCCAAGGAGATGTGGGATAAACTCGAGATCACTTATGAAGGTACACCTCAAGTCCGAGAATCTAAAGTTGATTTTCTAACACATGAATATGAACTCTTTAGAATGAGGGAGAATGAAAGCATCGATATTATGTTCGAACGGTTCTCAATGATCATCAACGATCTCCATGCTCTCGGAAAAGTATACCCGAACAAAGATCTAGTTCGAAAAATCCTACGGAGTCTCACTCCCGAATGACGTTCCAAAGCCAATGCCATCCAAGAGTCGATAGGAATCACGGACGTCACAATTGATGGACTACGAGGTAACCTCAAAACTTATGAAAGCACTATTCTTAATCCTTATCTTGGAAATAAAGGTCCAGGTATTGCCTTCAAAGCCTCATCCTCTAAAAGAGAAGAGGTAAGTGATTCGGATAGCGATGATGATAATATTTCCAATGCCTTGATCGAAAAGTTTTATAAGTTTATGAAAAAGGAAATAAAGAAGGAAGAACCAAGTCATTCGTGCCAAAATTGCGGAAAACTTGGCCACACCAAATCACATTGTCCAAAATCCAAGGACAAGAAGAAGAACAAACACCAAAGGCGTGTGACATGGGATTCGGACAGCTCGGGCGATGAAACTGCCGCAATATGCCTCATGGCCAACGAGGAAGAAGAGGTAAGTAATTCTAACTCTTATTCTTTTGAAGAATTACAAGAAGCTTTTCAAGAATTATATGATGAATTGAAAAAGTTTTCAAAAATCTCCAAAGAGGCCAAGGCTAATATTAAAATTTTAGAAGAGGAAAATAAATTTTTGGAAAATGACAATGTTGATCTTAAGAATAAAATTAAGGAGATGAATGAAACTTCTTCTATTGATCAAAGCTCTAATTGTTATTCTTGTGATTCTTTGAAAATAGAGAACATAGAACTTAGGAACACAGTAGAAAAACGTAGTGTAGATGATCCTAAAACAATTGAAGAAATTAAGAAGAAAAAGCCCAGGAAAAATAAAAGGCGTAGGAAGAATACTAGAAAGGATGATAGAAATGAGGTTGGACCACCTAGAAATAATTCTAGCAACTTCATTAATGAGTCTAGAATTAATCATTTTAGACCACCTAGAAACGACTCTAGGAATTTTGTTAATGAGTCTAAAATGAATCATTTTAGACCACCTAGAAATAACTCTAGGAATCGCAATACGTCTAGGAATAACGACTTTAGATCACCTAGAACGTTTTTGGCTCAACCAAGGCATATGCACAACCCGAATGTTATATGTCATTATTGCAACCGGGTAGGACACATAGCACCCGTATGTTTTGCAAAACATAGGGATTTATCTTTGAGCTATGATTATTATTTGCCTAACCCCCAAGGACCCAAAAGTGCTTGGGTACCTAAAACCTATTTTTAGGTACGTTTGCAGGTGTGCTTGAAGACTACAATATCGTAGTAGATGCACCAAGCACGAAACCTTATTGCATCGAGGGGGAATGTCGATTAGTTATCATATTTTTGATAAAAACGTAATAGTTGATATGTGTTAACAATTAATATATCTTTGTTAACAATTGATATTAATTATTTTTGTTGATTCATGTCTTGATAACTTTTATCTTGAATAACAATTGGTATCAATTATTTCTTAAAAATAATAATTGATTCATGTTTTGATGAATATTATTTTTGGTTTGAATAACAGTTGATATATTCTTGAAAAATAAATTATTCGTGTTTTTAATACAACTATTGGTTTGTTAAAAATTAACTGTTGATATGTTCTTAAGCAATATGATTTGCGAAAAATAACCGTTATTATGGTTGTTATATTTTTACTAACATTTGGTATTATTTCATGTTGGTATGATTGTTTAAGTATCGTCAATGTATATTCCTCATTGTATTTCCTATTTTATTCTTGACACTAACTATTGATATACCCAAAAGGGGGAAATTGTAGAAAATCATTCTATCCATGATATGTGTGATTTGGTTGTATTAGCATGATTTTCAGGTATAGGTTTTGACGAATGACAAACAATGAAGTCAAGTGTCAAACAACGTTATTATATGACAAACAATCAAGATTGAATGCCGAGAAGCATATTGATGAATGGATTGCATAGACAAGCCAAAGACGAGCTCAAAAGTTCAAGACCGAAGACCCAAGGCGTAGGTCGTTAGGTAGAACCAATGTAAAAGCAACGTTTAAGTTATCTCGTCTTTTGGCTCAACATAGGTCATCATAAATATGCATAAAATCATTTTATCAAATCATATTTATCATAACATATTTCAAATACTTCAAACAAAATGATTTTAACGTTTTCATTTTTAACCAAAATGGTTTTTGAAGTAAGTTTTCAATTCTGGACAGCATAGCCACATAATCGATTATCCATATGCTGATAATCGATTATGCTGAATTTCCAGATTAAACTGGAAATTCCGCAAGGCAGAATAATCGATTATCTAAAAGAGCATAATCGATTATTCTCTGACCATTGCCAATGTTTTTGAACGACAAGAAGATAATCAATTATCAAAATCCAATAATCGATTATCTAGCATAAAATCAGCTTCTGATTTTTGAACGTTAAAGCCAATAATCGATTATCAAAATCCAATAATCGATTATCTTGCATAAAATCAGCATAATTGATTGTCAATTAAACAACGGACATACAACTTATAACACCTATAAATAGAGGTCTTTTGAGCTGATTTGATATACACAACACCTCTCATTATTCATATACATATTGATATTATCTGTGCATCATTTTAGAGCTTTTGTTGAGCCAATTGAGAGACAACTTTGAGTTGTTCATAGAGCTAATATTGTATCTCTTTATCTGCTCTTTTTAGAGAGTTCTTGTTGTAAAAGAGAAAGGTGTTTGAGAAGACCATATCTTCTCATTGATTGTCGGGTTTGCTAAGTACCCTCAATCTTAGTGTGTGAAGTCTTGTGGTGCGGTATCAACGAGCAAGGTGAAGTCTTGAGGTGAGGTATCCTCGAGCAAGTTGAAGTCTTGTAGAGTGTACATCTACGAGCAAGTGTAACGGTTTGTTAGGCACCCGTAAGCTTAACGGAGTTAGTGGAAACTCGAGAGAGTCTCTCGGGGACTGGACTAACCACATGTTGTGGTGAACCAGTATAAATTCGGTGTGTCCTTTCCTTAATTATCATGACTTCCTCTTTATTCCCATTTTTGTTTGTTGAACCTATTGAACCATTCTGAGCAAACTGTAATGTGGCCTTAACAGTAGCATGACTCAAGATTCGACCTGTTTCTAAACCGTTCTCAACCATTTTCCCAATTTTGATAGCCTCGGCATACAGTTTACCCACATCAGACATCATGTACTGGAAGTAGTCAACCTCTTGGGCCTGCAGAAAAACCGTGACCATTTCAGCTTCGTCCATTGGAGGCTTTATCGTAGTCGCTTGCTCGCGCCATTTGACAGCATATTCGCGGAAGCTTTCCTCGGTTTTCTTTTTCAAATTGGACAAAGAATGTCTGTCAGGAGCGTTGTCCATATTATATTGGAACTAGTGGACAAAATCACGAGCCATATCATCCCACACATGCCAATGAGTAATTTCTTGATCCATATACCACTAAGATGTGCTTCCGGTGAGGCTTCCCCCAAAATAGGCCATTAGCAGCTTCTCCTTTTCAGCAGTACCCCTCAACTGATTACAGTATCGTTTCAGATGAGCAACCCGGTCACCGTGCTCGTCATACTTCTCAAGTTTTGGCATCTTGAAACTGGGTGGCAAGTGGGCATGGGAAACATACAGAGGTCAGAGTATGAGACCCTCTTTTGACCACTTAGACCTTGCATGTTTTTCAGGCTTTGTTCCAAGCTCTTCATCTTCCGAACCATTTCATTTTGCGCGGGATTTTTAAAAATATTTCCTTGCCTCGCTGAGAGATCATGTCGCGGAGGTTAAGTGAGAGAGTATGGGGTCACATGTGCAATTCGTCACTGAAGCTGTGGACCCTGAAATGTGAACATTTTAGGTTGTGCCTTCGAAGCCACTGCCTAGGGACGAAACACAAAAGGTATGCCGGGATCATTGGAGGGCATTGGAGGGTGTCCGCATGGGAAGAGCGGGTTAGGCACAAAGGTGTTAGTACCCTCACTTGACCTGGTGACCAACTCGGTGAACCTAGGGACTGCACTTGGCGGTTCCCTAACATTAAACCAGGCGTCCCACATTTCCATTATGCGGAGACGCAACATCTTATTCTCTTTAGCACCTGTTTATTCTAGTGGCAGAATAAACAATGCCAAGCTATCCTCAGGACTAATGACTGGTAGATTGTTACCTGAGGCCATCTGTACATTTGGATCTTTTGAAGGAGGGGAGGCTAGATTACGAACAAAACCAACCACAAGACGCTGGCTTTTTGCACACGCAATAGCCTTGTTAGTTTTGGGACACTTAACGGATAGGAAATAACATGTTTCGATGCAATGCCACTAAGGAGTTAAACATTTCTACCATGTGTTTAAACGATTACATGTTTTATCCTGGCCTTAACTAATAACTCTCTTTTCTCTCTTTTTTCTTGTCACATTTTTTTTTTGTCTTCACTTTTTTTTCTTTCACTCAATTTTTCTTTCTCTCTTTTTTTTTCAAGTTTATTTTCACTCAATTTATTTATGGCTATGATCGGATCTGATGGGGATTTCCTACATATCATGACCCCCCATGAATCAGATCTTGCGTAGTTCAGAAAGATTAGGAATCGAGTGAAAACCAGCCATTTTGTTTTTTTTTGTTTTTATAAAATTTAGACCATTAAAACTTTAAAGAAAACATCTCTCCTTTTTTATTTGATTTTTGGACTTTTCTATAAAAAAAACATGCTTTTAAAAGAAGAAAGGGAATTTTTCTTTGGATCTTTAATTTCTTTTTTTATTTTTGAAAGAAAGACTTCTAAAATATCCTTTTCTTTTGATTGGAAAGGAAGTCTTTTTTGTTTTTTTTTTATTTTTTTAATTATTTTTAGATTTGTTTTTTTTTTGGTGAATTTTCAATTGTTTTCTCTTTTCTAAAGAAGAAAGAAAATATTTTTTTTTTGCTTTGGATGTTGCCTCTTAATTTTTGAAAAAGGAAATTTTAAGAAAATATCTTGGATTTCTGAGCTTTTGTTTATTTACAAAAGCACTTCTAAAAAAAGAGAAAATATTTTTTTTTACTTCAGTTTTCAAATTCTTTATGAAATTTTACAAAAAAAAAAAAGACATTTAAGGAGTATGGTTTTTTTTTTTTGGAATTTTTGTTTCTTGATTTCCCATTTTTTTGTGGTTTTTGTGTTTGTTGGTATGAAAGACATTAGAAAGAAGGAAATTTTTTTTTTGAGTTTTAACAACCTTTTTGTTTTGAGTTTTCTTAGGGAATATTTTTAAAAGAAGAACTAAAGGAAAATATTTTTGGTTTTCTTTTTTAAGATTGGGATTTTATTTTGAATTTATGAAAGAAACACGAACTTTCGTTTAAATTTTCAAGAGAAGAATGAAAAAGAATTCTTGAATTTGATTATTATTTTAAAAATTTAAGAGAAAATTTTCTAAAGTAGAAATAAAAACTATATCTTTTTTATGGATTTGTCTTTTGCATTTAATTATTATTATTTTTTAGCATTCTTGAAAGTCATATTTTTTGAATCTTGAATTTTCTTGTGAAATTAGAAGAAAAAAATATTTTTATATTTTTGAAACTTTAGGATCTAAGATAACGATTTTGTAAAGAATGAAGTAAAGGAAATATGTTTTGGATTTTTTGAAATTGGGGTCGGAATCGATGAGGTTTGCCTACGTATCTCACATTCGTTGAGAATCAGACCCGTGTAGTTTGGGCAGATTTGACAGAACCAAACTATTTTTTTTTGAAAACCCTTTTTCTTTTCTTTGATTTTCTAAAATTTTTGGCAGAGTTCAGTGTCATTTGGGATTGATTTTTCGAAACAAGTGGTTACTATCATTTAGTCCCAACACTGCTATATTCTCAATTTTCTCTCATTATTTGCAATCTGGTCAACATGCAAACTCAAAGCAAATAAATGCACAACTAGCACGTAAGATGCATCAAAATGGTCTTTTTGTTTCAGGTCACATGTCCTAGACTGACCCAACCCCTGTGTTGAGTCCCCTAAGTCAAATGCACGTGATGCAAACAAATGTTCCTACTGGGGATCAAGCTTGAGGTTTTGTTATACTATGTTTAAAAACCTCAGTTTATTGTTCTAGACCCGTGGTACCCGAGCAGACAACTGGGGCCGAGGAGGGGCATCGTACCGGGAGCACGAACGTCTGCCTAGCCTTATTGCATGCCTAGCCCCGTCTTATTTTGTATAATTTCTACAGAAAAAGCGACCTGCGTGAACGTATGCACCATTTTAAGAAGACTTAGAGGGAGGAAGGGTTTCGTTACAGTTTATTCATACGATTCACCAAATATTAAAGCAGTAAAGAATTTAGCACATTAGGATGAAACATGTAGGAAAATCAGATAAAGCCAATCATAACAGCTATTCTAAGCTTGAATTGTTGATCCTTGAACCAGAGATTCTAGGTTCGATCCCCAGCAGATTCGCCAGAGCTTTCACATCTCCTTTATACATACCTACCCCGAGGGATAATGTATGTAGGAATTTTTCCAATTTAAGTGACATTATTCAAAATGGGATTATTTATTTATTTAGAGTCGCCACTTGGGATAGGATTGGCTTTTGGTGTCCCAAGTCACCGATTTATCTTGAATCCCAGATCGAGGAGAATTTCGACTTCCCAGTTGGAGCCTATGAACCAGAAATTCTTGAGTAAGGAATTCTATTGACCTGAGGGAAGGTGTTAGGCACCCCCAGATCTAGTAGTTCTAGCATGGTCGCGTAGACTCTTATAATTATCTAAAATCCAATGTTTGTACATGTTGTCCCTATAGTGAAATTTTAAAGATTATTTACCACTTTTAATCAAAAAAAAATTTAAGAAAGTAAGCGCCATTTAAAAAACGTGTATTTGGATAATGTCACATGAAATGCACCCGAATCCTCGACACATTTTTATCTAACATTTTCGGATTTGAATTTGGATCGTATGAAATGCACACTCGTGTTTACGAAGGTATAATTACTAAAAAGTGCGCCTTAATCGACTAACGTGTTACTATCTTTGCGGGAGACCGTGAAATATGCTAAACGGATGGTCCCGAATTCTAAGTATTTTTATATAAGCATTTAAAGAGGGTCACGCCATTTATGGGTTTCATTTGGTGTAGCGCACCTTGTTTATTTAAAAGGTTGTACTAAAGGGACTATTATTTTCTATTATGGTTTGTCTCTAAAAGGGCCCTAATTAATTAACATTATTAATCGCTAATAATAAAAGCAATCAAGGAATTTGGGCCTCCAGTTCAAGTCCACACATGAACAAGATAACAACCTCTTAATTCAAACATGGTACATAAATAGAAGGCCCAAAACCTATATTGCAAATTTAATCCCATAACCTTAATACGATTTCCAGCCCTCGACACTTTTGGGACTTGAAGATTAGCCTAGGAATGAAGGAAATGCTGCTGTTTTTATTAAGATTTGCCCAGTTTTGGGTATCTGATTATGACTTTGGGCCTAGTGGGAATATGCTGAAAGTGGGATACAACCTAGATTACCTAAACCTCATATCAAGTAAATTAAAAGGAAGAAGGGCCTGGAGTCCAATATTAGGACACTTTTTCACAGTTGGGCCGCGCTGAATCAATTCTTGTGGCCCAGTCGATGCAGGCCTTTACAGTCCAAATGAAAGCCATTAAAATATCAAACTAAAATTGTCGTCAATATTCACTTTTTTAATTTTCATGAAACAATTGATAAGGAATCGGGATATAATCGAACATATTTATAGCATTTATTCATGTGAAATTATTAAGCTACGTTTTAACACAAACTGTTATAGGAAGCCATGATAAACTAAGGTGATTATCACCTATATGATTAAATCAGTTCAGCTACTCGAATTTAATTTGCTAATACTCATGATAATCCTGTTAATGCATGTGAAGCCAACTTTAAAATTCAAGTTCTCAAGGTTAACATCAATTAAGTTATACTAGACTTCATTTTCAACATGTGCATAGTGAACGCCTAACATCAATTATACCACAGCTGAGATCAAAGTCATACAAGTATGGAAATTCCATACAGTCCGCTGTTCATACAAGTACAAATAGAGCTATGATTACTCTAGATATCTACATCAATCAAAACATTGACATATGATGACGTAAATGTGCATATATTGGGAATAAACTTCTGTACAATTTAATTCCATTTCTTATTTGAGTTACATCAAAGATGGTTCAAGGTGTGTACCTGGAATTTGAGTCAAAACAAAGAAAAATAGCTCAGTGTCACAGCAGTTCAGCCATAGAAATCAGATGTTTGAGGTATTGTTATAAGCCTATAAGCAACATCAATTGACACAGGACCAGTTTCAACCGATGAACCGACCAAAAACAGCTCAAATACACCCAAAATGAATCGAATAGACCAATTTCAACTTGAAATCAACCTAGGAGCCTTCAATCTCAATTAGTAAATAGAACTCAATGTAACAGTCTTTTTTTGGTTTTTTCGTTGTTTTTCTTTTGGTTTTGAAGAACTAGATCTAGAATGGATTTCCTAACTCTGAAATTTCAGAAGTGGATTTTTAATTTGAAACTCAAATTTTTCAGATTGTGAAACTTCTTCCCAAAAACAAGACTTTTCTTTCCAAGGCAAGAAGTGATGCCTTTATAGGCAAACTCGGAGCCGATTGTGCCAAAAGCCAAGGCTCATTTGCCAAGGCCACCTCCACCTTATCCTCAAATGCTTGCTAAGAAGAAGAATGATAATCAGTTTAAAAAGTTCATTGATATGATGAAGAGCTTGTCCATCAATGTGCCTTTGATGGAGGTTCTTAAACGAATGCCAGGCTATGCAAAGTCATGAAAGACTTGGTCACAAAGAAGCATTCTATGGATTGTGAAACTATAAAGATGACTCATAAATTTAGTTCTATAGTGCATTCAATGGCCCCAAAGCTTGAAGATCTCGGTGCTTTCACCATTCCTTGCACCATTGGAAGTGCGGATTTTGCCAAGGCTTTATTAACTTGGGAGCTAATATCAATTTGATGCATTACTCAGTTTTCAAAACTTTGAGTATTGGGCAACCTAGGCCGACTTTCATGAGATTACAAATGGCAGATACATCGATGAAGATACCGTTGAGTATCATTGATGATGTGCTTGTTCGAGTGGAAAAATTTATTTTGCCAGCCGAATTTATGATCTTGGAATGCGAGGTGAACTATGAAATTCCTATTATCTTGGGAATACCTTTCCTAGCTACGAGGAAGGCATTGATACTGTGGAAGCTGGGGAATTCACCTTCCGGGTGGGTGATGAAAAGGTGGTTTTTCATGTGTGCAAGTCTATGAAGGAGCCCAATTGCACCGAGGTGTGCTCTTTTGTTGATCTCGTCACAGAAGTGATAATTGATGACACCAGTGCCATGGTCGATGTGGAGGAGCAATTGGAGGCCGTTTTCTTGAATCTTTGATGTCAATGAGGATGCAAGCCAAGTGGAGTGCGTGAACACTTTGCATGGAATGGGCTCTTATTCTTATGAGCCTAGGAAATTGTCTTTGGATCCCGAGAATAAGAAGACTCCACCAACCAAACCATCAATTGAGGAGCCTTCGATGTTGGAGTTGAAACCACTTCCTACATACCTCAGGTATGAATTCTTAGGCTCAAATTCTACTTTGCCAGTTATTTTTTCTTCTTGCCTTACTAACATGCAGGTTGATGCCACATTGACGGTGCTTCAAAAGCGAAAAAAGGTAATTGAATGGACTCTAGCTGATATTCAGGGAATAAGCCCCACATTCTACATGCACAAGATTATCCTGGAAGATAATGCAAAATCCTTCTTGGAGCATCAAAGGAGGTTGAACGAGGCAATGCAACAAGTTGTGTAAAAGGATGTGATAAAGTGGTGAGATGTCGGGGTTATGTACTCCATTTCTGATAGCTCATGGACTTCGTTGCTGCAATGTGTACCGAAGAAAGGTGGTATGACCATGGTGACAAATTACAAAAATAAGTTGATTCTATCAAGAACCGTCACCAGTTGGAGGGTATACATGGACTATCGGAAGCTGAACAAGGTGACCCGCAAGGATCACTTCCTATTGCCATTTCTTGACCAAACGCTTAACCGCCTTGCACGGTATGGCTTGATTGATTTTTGGATGAATACACAGTATATAGTCAAATCTTAATCGCTCTGGTGGATTAAGAGAAGGCCACATTTACTTGTCCATATGGCACATTTGCTTTCTCTCGGATGTCGTTATTTTTTGGCGACATTCCGATGATGCATGATGGATATTTTAACCTGACATGGTCGAAGATATTTTGGAGGTCTTCATGGACGATTTTAGCGTGGTTGGAGATTCACTTGAAGAGTGCTTGAGAAATTTGGATAGAGTTTTGGCCCTATGGAAAGACACCAATCTCATACTTAATTGGGATAATGACACTTCATGGTAGAGGAGGGCATAGTGTTGGGCAAAAAAATTTCAATCCGTGGAATTGAAGTTGACAAAGCCAAGATAGAGGTTATTTCAAGGCTTGCCCCCCCCCCCCCCCCCCCCGCTTCTATCAAAGGGGTAAAGAGTTTCCTGGGCACATTGGGGTTTTACCGGAGGTTTATAAAAGATTTTCCGAAAGTGGTAAACCCCTTTTGCAAGCTACTAGAAAAGGATGCAAAGTTTTTGTTTGATGAGGGGTGTATGCAAGCATTCAAGCTTCTCAAGCTTAAGTTGACCACCACCCCTATCATTACCGTACCAAATTGGAGCTAACCTTTCGAGTTCATATGTGACGCAAGTGATGTTGCGGTTTAGTCTGTCTTAGATCAAAAGGTTAATAAAATGTTTCATCTGGTGTATTACACAAGCAAGACTATGAATGAGGCTCAAATGAACTATACGGTAACCGATAAAAAGTTGTTTTCCATAGTATTTGCAATGGAAAATTTTTTGATGTATCTCATGGGTGCCAAGGTCATAGTAGACACCGACCATGTCTCCCTTAGGTACTTGATGACAAAGAAAGACTCCAAGGCAAGGTTGATGCGATGGGTTTTACTACTTCAAAAATTTGATCTAGAAATTATGGACTAGAAAGGTAGTTTGAACCAAATGATGGACCACTTATCCTATTTGGAGGAGGCGGGGAGGCCTTGTGATGGCCTAGAGATGAATGATTCATTTTCCGATGAACAACTCCTTTCGATGTCGATGAATGATATATCATGGTTTGCCGATATTGCTAATTACCTAGTGACCGAAATAAACCAGTATGATCTCTTTTGTAATCAAAGGAAGAAGCTCAAGCGCGCTAGTTTGGACTTTTATTTGGATGAGCCTTACTTGTTCAAAATTTGCAGGGATGGTGTGATCTGAAGGTATGTCCTGGATGAAGAGCAATTGAGTATCTTGTGGGCTTTTCATTACTCTCCCTATGGTGGCCATCATGGCGGGGCGAGGACGGCTTCAAAAGTTCTTAGTTGTGGGTCATATTGGAAAACTTTTTTCAAATATGCGGGTGATTTTGTGAAGAGATGCGACAAATGCTAAAGAGCGGGTGAAATTTCAAAGAAACATGATATACCTCTCGATACCATCCTTGAAGTTGCTATCTTTGATGTATGGGGCCCTGATTTCATGGGCCCATCTTTAGATCTTCTGCGAACACTTACATTCTTGTGGTGGTGGACTATGTTTCAAAGTGGGTTGAAGCCTTGGCTTTGCCCAACAATGAGGCCCAGAGTGTTTTTGCATTTCTTAATAAAGCATTTTTACAAGGTTTGGTACTCCTCGTGCAATCATAAGTTATAGGGGTTTCGACATGTTACTTTCTAAGTACGGTGTAAATCACAAAGTTTCTACCCTCTATTATCCTCAAGCAAGTGGTTAAGTGGAACACTCCAACAGGGAAATCAAAAGCATATTGTCAAATACGGTCAATGCAAATAGGATCGATCGGTCAAAGAAGTTGGATGACGCTCTATGGGCTTATAGAACAGCTTACAAGAATCCGATTGGTATGTCTCTGTATCGGTTGGTGTTTGGAAAAGCTTTCCATATACTATTTGAGTTAGAGAACAAAGCCATGTGGACTTTGAGGGAGCTAAATCTTGAGTGGGATATTGCACCCAATCTTCGTATGGAGTAGCTCAATGAACTTGATGAATTCAAATTGCAGGCCTACTCCAGTTCGTCCTTGTATAAGGACAAGATGAAGTACCTTCATGATAAATATGCTCATGGAAAGGAGTACAAATTAGGTTATTTGGTTCTCTTGTTCAACTCCCGGTTACGTCTGTTTTCGAGAAAGCTCAA
This sequence comes from Nicotiana benthamiana, assembly GCA_034376525.1. Classification (NCBI taxonomy): domain Eukaryota; kingdom Viridiplantae; phylum Streptophyta; class Magnoliopsida; order Solanales; family Solanaceae; genus Nicotiana; species Nicotiana benthamiana. The sequence goes on along the minus strand of JAXGFW010000087.1, from coordinate 31,638 downwards.
ATCAAAATGGAGTGGACCTTTTGATGTGGTGTGTATGACCATGTTTGGTGCTCTTGAATTAAAGAACAAAAATTGTGAAGTTTTCAGAGTTAATGGGCACTGGGTCAAGCATTATTTTGGAAAGATTGATGACAGCCATGTGGTGGCACTTCTTCATTTCTAATGATGATATGGTAACCTGTATCGTGCCGCGACGTTAAATCAGGCATTTCTTGGGAGGCAGCCCATGTCTTTTTCTTCTTATTTTCTTTTATGTTCTTTGTGGTATAGCATTAATTTTTGGGCTAACTAGTTGTGAGATGTTAAAGGGTTGTGTTGATGCAGTGCAAGACATAATGGAAAATGCACTGGTCTCTGAAGTTGCCAGTACGGCGCACTACATTCTGTGCGGACCACACTGGTGAAGGGTAAAGTGTAGCCTCTCTTAAGTTTGTCACTGCGACAGTACTATATTTTGTGCGGTCCACGATGGACCTCTGCGGCCGCAGTCCATTTAGTGTGGACCGTAGAGTGTTGCCTTCTCAAGTTGAACAAATCAGTGCAGTATGGACCGCGGTTCATTTTGTGCGATCCGCACTGGTTGGTGAGACTGGGCCCCAACCTTTTTTCTATAAATAGAGCTTGAAGGCCTCCTTTTACTCCTTTAGAAATGTTAGCTCTCATAGCCTTAAATTACTGTTCATCACCTTCCCTCTGCTCATAATTAATTGTTGGAACATATTTGCATTACTTCATCTCATATCTGGTAATGATAATTCTTTTTAATTGTTTTATTTTTGTTATTTTTTTCCCATTTTGTTTTATGTGCATGTTACTCTCTTCTTCCTTGATGTTCTTAATTAGATTAGGTTAGAGTAGTTAATCATCTGATTAGGGTAGATTAGTTAATAGAGAATAATGGGCAATCACTTAGGGACGTACTTAGATACTTAAATTGGACTAAAATCCAAAATTTCATAAACCCTAACTTAGTACCAAATCTGGGCACTTATCGAGGCTGCAGTAGTTTCTGTGCAGTTTGCAGTGCCCTTGTGTAGCCTGTAGTACCACTTTCTGCAGACCGCACTACTGAACTCTGGGAAGCTGAACCTTGGGTAGTGCGGCCCCACCACGTTTTGTGCAGACCACACTGGCCCCTATGCGGCCGCACTACCATTTTGTGCAGTCCGCACTGCCTAGATACAAAGGGTGGGCATTCTAAACCCCATCCCTGTGTGGACCGTAGTCAATTTTGTATGGTCCGTAATGACCCTTGTGTAGACCGCAGTCCATTTTTCATATTCCGCACTGACCTCCGTGCAGCCGAAGTCTATTAAGTGCGGTCCACACTGGGCTGTTTTCTGCACTATCTGGAACCCTTCTTCTCTATTCTGCAATTTGTTCTGCAATAATGATTTGAACTGCTTTTATTAATACTAACAAGTGTATTGAATGATGTTTGAAGAAAATCATTAAACAACAAGGCAAAGGATCTAAACAACCCGGCAGAGGTCCTGGGAAGGGAAGCAGAAAATGATTGAACTCACTCCCCAGGCTAGGAAAAACTTGAGGAATGCAATCAAAGCAGCTGACAGGGCCTGTGATCATTCGGGGAGTGAGTACGTGCCCTCCTTGAAGATTTCTTCGGTCTCAGTACCAACACATATCCCTGACTAGCCGGGGAGGTTCAAACTGACAAACACTACTCCTCTACCATCACCCACTGCCCAAACACCAACATATGTTTCTTCTGGGTCATCTAAAGGCTCAGTGGCAGGTAAGTGGGGAATACTCGAGCTCTTCCATAGCTTAATTATCCGGAGAGGGTGGAGGATGAGATAAGGTAGTTGGAGATGACAAGGTAGTTGAAGGAGGTAAGCCTCAGGTAGGAGGCGTTGCTAGAACTAGAAAGCCTGAGGCTTGGGAGAATAGATTTGTAAGTGAGGTGATGTACAATAAATTTCAGGAGTGGTGGTCTGTAAGAAAATTGATCCTAGAGCGGAGTTTCATTAATAAAGACTTGCTACCCCACATCCCCGACGTGCAGAGATAGTTTAGGACTAGAGTGGGCTGGGAGCACTTCCTATATGAGTGTGTGGATGTCAACGAACACTTGGTCAAATAATTTTACAGTAATGTAACCCATATCAAAAAGAGCTCCAAAATGACCAAGGTTCGGAACATAAAGGTATTATTTGATGGGAAGTCAATATATGAGTACCTGGGCTTTGATGAGGATGACGAAACCCTATGTATGGAGAAGTTGGAAATGGGTAAAGAGGTTAGTTCTTGTCTAGCACAGTACCTGGAAATCCAAGCTACCATCCCTGACTAGTTGACTGTTGGAGTCAAATCTTTTTGAAGGATTTGAATTTGAGGCATGGGGGTGAGAGACTTTTGTTTGCAGCTAGTTGGACCCTTCAAATCATGACAACACTTTACCTCTCCACGGGGCTGTGTTAGTGGCTTCTATCATGGCAGAGTACCCTATCAATGTGGGGAATGTGATGTCACAAATTATTAGTATTGTGGGTGTTGAGCATGACGGAAACTATCCGTTCCCCAGCTTCCTCATTGAGTACTTCCGGGACCTGCAAGTGGACAAGAGGCCCTATGACATCAAGGTTAAGGCAAAAACCATGTTCTCCTGGTATAGCATGCAGGGGGATGACAACACCAAGAGCAAGAACTTCAAGGGTACAGTTACGGCTCCAACTATCCAGTCTAAGGAGACAGTCGTAGTAGTGGCTTCTGTTGAGCCTACCTCCACCTCCACAAACATCCTTCCTGATCCATCCACATCCACAGCCATTCCTCTTGTCCATGCACTAGAGCAGGCCCGGAGATTCCATCCTCCCGGGCCCACCCTATCACTGCCTGCCGACTGAGCCAAGCACTTTTGAGTATTGAAAACTGGATGCAGACTGCATCATCCAAGTTGTCCATCCTGACTACCAAGGTAGAGGCTCTGTCGGCACCTTTAGCACCACAGGCTCCCCACTCGATCAAGGATGCTTTTATATAATAGCCTAACAGCTCAGACCCACCGCAGCATATGAGTTTAGTAGGCTTGATTGTGACTACTAAACATTTTTCCTAATATAAATGATCAAACAGGACGAATAAATAAATCCAAACCAAACAAGTTTTAGAAAAATCATATCTTTCCTAACATGGTAGATCTTTTATTTTGGTATCCGTGCAATTTGTTTCCCAAATTCTTACCAAGTTTACAAATTTATGATTTAACATGTCCTATTAATTTTTTCTTAATTGAAAGGTTTTTTTATCTTTTATTTTATGTCCAAACAAATAAAATTGGTTGAATTATTCTTTTACAGGTTTTTTTTTTATGTTGGTGGGTAAATTTTAATTCAAAGAAGATACGGTTAAGGGTCAAATATATCCTTGTACTATTAAAAATAGGTCATATTTATCTCCGTTTGAATTCTTTATCAAATATGTCCCCACCATTATACATTAGGGTCATATATATCCCTCAGCCGTTAAAACACTCTCCCATATATTTAAATTACGGTTAAGGGTCAAATATATCCTTATACTATTAAAAATAGACCATATTTATCCTCCGTTTGAATTTTTTATCAAATATGTCCCCACCGTTATATTTTTATCAATACACCCTCTCATATATTTTTAACGTGGCATCTTATGATTGGACTAGACGACCCGCCCCACTCCTTTAATTAAGATGCCAATTTGGAAAAAGAAAAGTACAAAATAAAAGAAAGCTAGCACAGAAATATAGTTTCACACTTCCATCTACAGCTTCATGGGTTGGGAGTGAGATTCACCAGATATCATTAGAAGAATAATAATTATGTTTTCAATATAGAAAGAGTACTCTCATGGCGTTAAAGAGTGACCGTGCAACATTCAAGAGTGGATATTTTATTCATTGATGCATGTAACTAACATCCAACAATTAGCATACATTTTCGTCTTATCCGATTTTGAGGGTTATCTTCATGAGCCAATTTATATAGCTATAATTTTATATAAAAATAGACTTTTAGCCTTTGTATTATTGGGTACATGCTAACATGGGCCATCACTACCTAGTATTGAAGGGATTGAACGGAGAAGAAGACTAAATTTCATTGGGTCGGGGCGGGTTTAATTAAAGGAGTGGGCGGATCGTCTAGTCCAATCATAAGATGCCACGTGCTACTAAAAATATATGGGAGGGTGTTTTGATAAAAATATAACGGTGGGGACATATTTGATAAAAAATTCAAACGGAGGATAAATATGGCCTATTTTTAATAGTATAAGGATATATTTGACCCTTAACCGTAATTTAAATATATGGGAGAGTGTTTTAACGGCTGAGGGATATATATGGCCCTAATGTATAACGGTGGGGACATATTTGATAAAGAATTCAAACGGAGGATAAATATGGCCTATTTTTAATAGTACAAAGATATATTTGACCCTTAACCGAAGAAGATATTTATTAAAAGATACTTTTCTCTGTGAAGTTAATAATCAAAAACTACTTTTAACATAGTGCGATATCCCAAAAATAGAAGGAGGTCTCTCTTATTTCTTATGCCATTAAAATAAGATGGAACATCAATACAAAATAGTAAAGCTAGACGGATGGTAGTGGCGCATTGTAATATCTATAAACTGGGAAAGTTTGCTGTAATTTACAAAATCAACTTCTCATGCAACAAATAATAGTTAACGGATTTAATTTCTTACATTAAAAGTGTAAAAACCATTTCACATTATAGTGTCATCCTAATGGCAATTAAATATGACCGCCCATAATATAAACTATGGTAAAGTTGAAAATAAAGCAAGTAATTTTCTGCGACAATTTTAATTGCATTGATTGTGTAAGCTATATCAGTGAGTAACTTTGTATAAAATAAATTGAAGAAATTACAACTAATCCAAGTTGAATTTTTACTACAGGTAGTGTTTGCGGGGTTCTCAGCAGAATCTATAGCTCAGAGGATTATGGATTGCAAACCTAAGGTTGTCATAACATGCAATGCAGTTAGGAGAGGACCCAAGACTATTTTTCTCAAAGATATTGTTGATGCAGCCTTTACTGAATCTGACATCAATATAGGTCAGCAATTCAACATAATAAATACTTATTGCTAGCTACGGGTTCGTTCGGTGTTTTCATGAATATATATGTGAAAAAAATAAACAAAGAACTTCACCCTCTGAACAGAGTACTCACGAAGTCTCTATTCTTGTTTTTGGTAAATGAAACTTTTATTTACCGACCAAGAGGTTGTGAGTTCGAGTCTTCCCAAGAGCAAGGTGGGAAGTTCTTGGAGGGAAGGATGCCGGGGTCTATTTGGAAACAGCCTCTCTACCCAAGTGTAGGGGTAAGGTCTGCGTGCATACTACCCTCCCCAGACCCTACTAAGTGATATTATACTGGATTGTTGTTGTTGTTGAAACTTTTATTTATAAAGATATGTACAGGTCAAGTAAAGAGAGAAAAAACTAGAATCTGGGCAAATAGCCCCAGTTTCCAGCATAGCAACTACTGTCAACTAGACTACTCTTAACAATACAGGCTCATGGATAAACATTAAGACTTTGAAAATCCATCTATCTTTCTAATTTCAATTTTTTTTTCCTTTCATCCTTTCAGATGTATGTTTGACTTTTGAGAATGAATCAGCATTAAAGAAGGAGATGACTAAATGGGTTGAAGGAAGAGATATTTGGTGGCAGGTATAGGTTATCGAGCCTATTGTTTTTTTTAAAAAAACAATTCGTATATATATATATTTCTGTTATATAGGGAATATTTGGTATGGAATGATCATGTTTTCCGGTGGATCTTACTTTTGTTTTGTGTAGGTATAGACTATAGTTTAGGTTATCTGTAAACATTCAGATTAGACCGAGAAACCATAGAAATTCTAGAGAGAGAAAGTAGAGAGAAGTCAGAGCATTCAGGAACTCTCTGGAAGAGAGAAGTATATTACAAAAAATGAAAGGAGGAAAATGAGTCTCGGTAGGTGAGAAAAATATCTCACCTACATTTATACTAATTACAAATGGACGGGTCGGATCGGGTGATCCGGCCCAAAATTAAATAAGGGACTTGGGCTCAGACCACACTCATCACAGCCCAGTTACAACTTATAACCCAATGCCGGAAATATACCTACAATATACACTCAATATACACTGAATATACACAAGTATATATAAATCTAAATCATGTAATATCTTGTATCTCAACACCCCCCTCAAGTTGGAGGGGGGAACCACCTGCAACTTGGTGAGCAGCGGAAGCAGCAAAGTGCCTGGCAGAGGCTTGGTGAGCAAGTCTGCCAGCTGACGAGAAGTAGGCACATGAAGCAACTTGATAAAACCAGAAAGCAACAAGTCCCGAACAAAATGGCAATCCACCTCGATAAGTTTCGTACGTTCATGAAAAACATGATTGTTAGCAATATGAACATCAGCCATACTATCACAAAAAACAGAAATAGGAGAGGAAGTAGAAACCCCAAGATCAGCCAACAAGCGAGAGAGCCAAGTCAACTCAGCAACAACCTTGCTAAGGGCTCGGTATTCAGCCTCAGCAGAGGAAAGAGAAACAACAGGCTGTTTCTTCGATTTCCAACTGATCAAACAGCCACCCAACAACACACAAAATCAAGTAACAGAGCGCCTAGTATCAGGGCAGGCAACCCAGTCACTATCAGAATACCCCGCAACAGAAAAATCAGCATGATTAGAGTAGAATAAACCCAAGGAAGGAGTGCCTTTAAGGTATCTCAGAACATGCAAGGCAGCAGTCATATGAGGAAGTCTGGGGGTTTTGAGAAATTGTCTCAGATGCTGGACTGCAAAACAAATATCAGGCCTGGTGTGAGTCAGGAAGAGCATCTTGCCAACTAGACTCCTGTACTGGTCAGGAGAGGGCAAGAGGTCACCAGAATCAGCACGAAGTTTGACATTGATGTCCAAAAGAGACACAACAGAAGAGACATTGACACAGTCAAACGGATGCAGCAAATCAGAGATATACTTGTGCTGATTAAGGTGCATGCCACCAGGGACAGCAGACACTTCAAGGCCCAAAAAATAATGCAAGGACCCTAAATCCCTGATTTTAAACTGTGCATCCAGAAACAGCTTCAAAGCAGTCAGTTCATCACTGTCATCCCCAGTGAATATTATGTCATCCACATAGACATCAACCACCACAAAGGAACCAGGTTTACCTTTGATGAACAAGGAGTAGTCATTCAAAGAATGAGTATACCCTCTGGAATAAAGAGCATACGACAATTTGGCATACCATTGTCTGGATGCTTGTCTCAGCCCATATAAAGATTTCTTGAGTTTACAGATCAGAGGAGGAGAAGGAGAAGAAAGGGAAGAAACAAATCAAAGGTAGAAGGAGAGACTGTCAAACCTGGAGGAAGTTTCATGTAAACATCCTCATCCAAATCACCATGAAGAAAGGCATAATTTACATCAAGCTGAAAAAGAGGCCAATGATTCTTGACAGCCACAACAATAAGGCACTTTACAGAGGTCATTTTAATCACTGGAGAGAAAGTTTCAGTAAAATCAATCCCCTCAACCTGTGTGTCACCCCTAATAACCAGCCTGGCTTTATACCTTTCAACACTGCCATCAGCCTTGTATTTAATCTTGTAATCCCATTTGCAACCAATGGGTTTCTGACCAGGAGGAAGAGGAACAACATCCCAAGTATGGTTAGTGTCCAAAGCTTCAAACTCCTGTCTCATGGCAGCTTGTCAAGCTGGAACAGATGCAGCCTGAGAATAGTATAGAGGCTCAGATTCCAAAGAGGATGAAGATGAGCCAGAGAAGGCAGGGAGTTGGTAGACATAATCCTGAAGATAGGAAGGAGGATTATGTTGTCTTTGAGACTTTCTTGGAGCAGGAACAGTGGAAGAAGGAACTAAAACAGAAGGTGGACCAGCAGGACTGGAAGGAGTAGGACCAGAGGGAGAAGAGGGAGGATAGAGAGGAATGGGAGAATCAGAGGCATCATCATGTTCTCCAGATGGAATAAAGGGAAAAGAGGAAGCAGGAGGAGAAGCAGAAGAAGACACAGATTTAAAAGGAAAAACTGATTCATGAAAGAGAACATCCCTGGAGACCAAATACTTCTTAGATGCAAGATCATACAGCCTATAACCCTTCCTGCCAAAAGGATAACCCAGAAAAACACAAGGAATGACTCTTGGCTTTAACTTGTCCCTTTGAGGGATGTGAACAGTGGCATAGGCAAGGCAACCAAAAGTCCTCAAGTGAGTATAGGATGGAATTTTCCCATACAAAATTTCATGAGGAGACTTATTATGAAGCAATCTGGTGGGTATTCTGTTAAGAAGATAGGTGGCAGTCAACAAGCAGTCCCCCTAGAAAGATACTGGCAAGCCAGATTGAAAGAGCAATGCTCTACAGGTTTCAAGAAGAGTTCTATGCTTTCTCTCAACAACACCATTTTGTTGAGGAGTGTGAGGGCAAGAGGTTTGATGTATGATTCCCTGGCTGCTAAAGAAAGAAACACCCTCATTGCGAGAGCCCAATTCTAGGGCATTGTCACTTCTAACAGTCTGAACCACAGCATTAAATTGGGTTCTGACCAGAGAGAGAAATGACTTAAGCATGGAAAAAGCATTGCTTTTTGATCCCAGTAGGTGTGTCCAGGTTGGCCTTGAAAAGTCATCAACAATTGTAAGGAAATACTTACAACCAGAAGAGGTTGGAGTATGATAAGGTCCCCAGGTGTCCACATGAATCAGTTGAAAAGGTCTAGAAGTCTTAATGGAACTTTCAGGGAATGGAAGTCTAGTCTGTCTGGCCATGGGACAGACTGTACAGGGGAAGGTTTGTTTGGAAGCAAATGGAAAAGACAGACCAGAAATGCATTTCATATTTGCAAAGGGAGTATGTGCAAGTCTTAAGTGCCAAATGTAATTCATATCAGATGAAAAATCATTATTACAAATGGAACTATTTACATGTGAAGGCACAGAAACATCCTTGTTATCAGACAAGATGTCATCATTACAAGAAACAGACACAGAAGGCAATGCAACAACATTGTTATTATTACAAGAAGCAGATACAAGTCAAACAGAAGTAGAGGAACAATTAACAGAGGAAGAAGGGGAAGAGGGAACCCAATTTAGTTTATACAGCCCAGCAGCTTCTCTACCAAGATCCAGTGGCCTCCTCAGAGAAGGGTCCTGTATCATGTGTAGTAAGCAGGAATGCTCAGTGAACATAACTATATAGTGCAACTGCTTCACTAACTTGTGAACAGAAATCAAGTTGTGTTTAAAGGAAGGAACTAGCAGTACATTGTGAAGAGTGATGGAGGAAGTCAATGCAAAAGAGCCTGTGCAAGTGACTTTTACTTTGTAGCCATTAGGAAGAGTGACAAGATATGGCAGAGTTAAAGGTGTGATGTTAAAAAGTAATTGCTTATCATGAGTCATGTGATTAGAGGCACCTGAATCTATAATCGAGGTGACAGAATTAATATGAGTAAGTAAGCAAAGTTTGGAATCAGAAAAAGGGTTCTCAGTCAACATAGTACCAGCAAAGTTTGCAGCATATATGGGCGGCCGAGTTTGAGCAGTAGAATCCCCTAACTTGGTCTGGTGTAACATGTTCATCAACTGGTCATAATCTTGTCTGCTCAACCTTGGTATCACATAGGTCTGGCCATCTATTCTTGCAACAGAGTGATGGCTAGCAGGAGGATTCCCTTGAGGAACAGACAACAGCCCATCAAAAATAGGAGAATCCAGACCAGTACTCATATGAGCAGCATCAGGTCTCCTTCCCTTGTTAAAATTGGTACTTTGTGGATACCCATGGATCTTGAAGCACTTATCAATTAAGTGTCCAGATTTTTTACAGTATCGACAGAATAAAGGTCATCTGGTTTGATCAAAATTGACTCTCTGTCTGAAAGGAGGAGGAGGAGCAGACACTGTGGCCTTGTTAAATCCAACAGGCTGTCTATTTGTATGTACATTGAAAGAGACAGAGTCTGGATCAAAGTGAGAAGAAGACTGAACTTGTCTTTGTTTCTCATCATTGAGGACAATATTATATACATTGTCAAGAGAAGGAGGAGGCTGCATCATCAAAAGATTACTCCTGACCCCCATATAAGCTTCATTGAGACCCATTAAAAACTGAAAGACCTTATTTTCATCACATTCCTGAACTATACCATCTTTTGCAGCACATACACACCTTTGACCATGATTAACACATAGAATAAAGTTCATCCCACAGACCTTTTAGCTTATTAAAATAGGAAGCTATATCTAAGGACCCTTGAGAGGTGTGGGACAACTCTCTTTTCAGTTCATAGATTTTGGTCCTGTTTGCAGTGCCATATCTGGCCTGGAGTTGGGACCATATGCTTTGTGCAGTGTCAGAGTACTGTACAGACTCAACAATTGCAGGGGAGATGGAAGCAGTCAACCAAGAAATCACCATGTTGTTGCACCTATCCCACAACCTTTGTTGAGCCACATTAGTGGCAGGTCGGGAGTATGTGCCATCAACAAAACAGATTTTGTTTTTGGCTGATAAGGGAACAATCATTTTACGTCTCCATCCCCCATATCCACTACCCGAGAAAGGAGTGGGAACAAGAGATACCCCAGGGACATCAGAAGAATATACAAATAGGGGACTGGAAGAGTCTACAGAAGGGGAGGCACCAGTACCAGCACTTGTGTTAGAAGCCATAGTCAATGAACCGGCTTAGATGAACAACTTTTCAACAAACAGAATACAACCAAAACAGGTATTCACACACAACAACCAACAAATAGAACACAGTCAAGTCAGGTATTCACAAACAACACCAGATGCTCACAAGTACACAGTCAAATAATCACATATAATACCGAAGATAAGGACAGAGTTACCCTCCTTCTTCGCGACCGGAGAAGATCGGCCTTCAGATAACAGAGAAACCCTAGGTATCAAACCCTAGGTGTAACCTTAAAAGCAACTTTACTGGAGATGTGGTCAGGAACGTCGGAGAAGCACCCAAAACGTCCACTGAGTGAGAATGGGGCTACCGGAAGGCAGTAAAACTTCAAGTTAAACCACCAGAAACCCTAGAAGCCGAATAGGTCACCCAAAATCAACCAACCAAAATCATCATAAAATCTTCCAGAATGTTCAGGAGAAGAAAATACACTCGGATATCAATATGAGACACTCAGAAAAGTCTCCGATAGGTTGAAATCTTCATCGACCATGAGGTCTCAGAAATCACCCCCAAAAACCTCGAAACAGACTTCATCCAAGACCACTAAGCACACAGAAACATGATCGGATCGTCGTCGAGGCTCTGATACCATGTAAACATTCAGATTAGACCGAGAAACCATAGAAATTCTAGAGAGAGAAAGTAGAGAGAAGTCAGAGCATTCAGGAACTCTCTGGAAGACAGAAGTATATTACAGAAAATGAAAGGAGGAAAATGAGTCTCGGTAGGTGAGAAAAATATCTCACCTACATTTATACTAATTACAAATGGACGGGTCGGATCGGGTGATCCGGCCCAAAATTAAATAAGGGACTTGGGCTCAGACCACACTCATCACAGCCCAGTTACAACTTATAACCCAATGCCGGAAATATACCTACAATATACACTCAATATACACAAGTATATACAAATCTAAATCATGTAATATCTTGTATCTCAACATTATCTCGTCACAAAATTTAGTTAAGATAATTATGTGCAATAAATCATTAGTTCGGGTATCACCCATGGAATATACACTATTATTACTAGAATTTATAATGACTCCTAAACGATTGGAAGAAAAAAGAAGAAGAGAAAGAAGAATATAAAACCTGAACCAAAATACAATTTTGGCTGATTCTTATTAATCATTTATTATTCCAGGATGTAGTTCCAAAATATTCAGTTACATGTGAGGTGGAATGGGTTGATGCAGAAGATCCACTTTTCTTGCTATACACCAGTGGCAGTACTGGAAAGCCTAAGGTGAAATCAATTTCTTGCTTGTTATTATTGGAGTAATTTTACTCTTATATATTTCAGTATTTTGATGACTTTAAGTTGATGTTAAGGGTGTTCTTCATACAACTGGGGGATATATGGTATACACTGCGACAACGTTCAAGTATGCATTTGACTACAAACCGAAAGACATTTATTGGTATGTTCAAGCCATTTCTTCCTTCATTACCTTTAACAACTCGATAATTTGAGTTGTCTATAAAGATGTTTTACACTCTCAGTTTTTTAAATGACTTTATTAGTACCTAAAATTCTATTTAATTGACATAAATTGTCAAATTTATTATGAAATAAATAGTTTGCACCAAATACAGAAACGACATAAGTCATTTTTTTGCTATAGTTCTCTTACATTGCTTTCCTTCACATTTTACTAACCTTAATGAACTTAGTCATGGGACAGATCTGGATTAGTTGGGTTAGTGTACTTTGAATACCATAGCTTATACCAAAAGAAAAAAGAAACATTAATGCAACTTAGCCAAACATTGGAAAGTTGTTTAGAGATTACTTGAGGGTGTGTTTGGTATGAAGGAAAATATTTTCTGAAAAGTATTTTTCAACTTTTTCATATTTGGTTGGCATAAATATTTTAAGAAATATTTTTTTCATGAGCTTATTTTCCTCCAATTGGAGGAAAATGACTTCCCTACCAAAAGTAGAAAAAATAATTCCTAACTTTTTTTCTAACCTTCCCACCCTATTTTCCTCCCCACCCCACCCATACCTCCACCCCCACCCCACCTCCCTCTAACATAGCTATTGTCGCTCCGACCTCTAGACCACAACCTACCACCCTTCCTTGTCCTTACCTATTTCGTCTCGTATAGTGCTTGTCTAAATTATATATTTTTTTTTGAAAATATTTTCTGCTACCTTATCAACTATAAAAAAATAAGTAATAAAATCACTTGTTGTTCAAAAAAATATTTTTCAAGGAAAACTAAACACGCTACAAAATTTAGCACGAATAGTTATACCTATTGATTCATTTCACCTCGTATAAAATAGTTGGGTGGTTGCCATCTTCACACTTAAAAATGACTTAGAACACCATTTGCTTTGCATAGAGTCACTAGCAAGAATGTCATCTAATAGGGCCGAAAAGCAATAGAGAAGTACCAAAACCAAATTCCTATTTACTACTTTGGTTATTAGACCACATCAATTACCAATTTTTTTTCATCCTTGTTGATATAAACAACAACAACAACAACAACAACAACTACCCAGTATACTCCCACCAGGTGGGGTCTGGGGAGGGTAATATGTAGACGAGCCTTACCCCTACCCGAAAGGGCAGAGAGGCTGTTTCCAATCGATCCTCGGCGCATAGGAAAAAGGAAAATCAGCTGTAAAACAAAAACAAAAACAAAAACAATAACAATAGAGCATTAGTATCACCCGCAGAAATAGCAGAAATAGCGGAAATAATTATCTAAACATAAGGAACCTAAATACAATCGCATGCAATAATATCATACAGTAACTACGAAGAACTCTAGGAGCCCCTAACCTACAACCCTGATCCTAGACCTCCAGACTCTCATATCAACGGTCATATCCTCGGAAACCTGCATTCTAGTCATGTCCTGCCTAATCACCTCTCCCCAATGCTTCTTAGGCCTCCCTCTGCCTCGCCGACCGCCAACAATCTCCAGCTGCTCGCAGCTCCTCACCGGGACATCGGGACCCCTCCTCCGAACATGCCCGAACCACCTCATTTTTGCTGTGTTTTTGTAGGTGTACGGCCGACTGTGGTTGGATTACTGGACATAGCTACGTTACCTATGGACCTTTATTAAACGGAGCATATGTGGTTTTTGAAGGGGTAAATTCTTTTTTCTTCATTCTTTTGTAATTCTGTTGCCAAAGTTGTAGAAGTAGGTATCTGTTGCTAGTAAATAAAAAAATTCTAGCAGATAGGCCCTAACTAAGTGAACGAATAACCTTGAACTTTATTGTAGAAAGACTTGAGACAATTTTTCAGGAAAATATTGTCCATGAGAAAATCATTTTTTAATTTTTTTTTGATGGGTGAAAAAAAATCATTTTTAATTGAAAATCATTCATAATTGCAGGCTCCAAACTATCCAGATGCTGGACGTTGTTGGGACATTGTTGATAAGTACAAGGTTTCAATTTTTTATACTGCTCCCACATTAGTAAGGTCTCTCATGCGCGAGGGAGATGAGGTAAGGGTACAACCCAACAATTTTATACTTGTATTTTATTTTATTGGTCAATATTTCAAGTAATACACAACTTGTTGGTTGTACATAGTGGTAGAATAAAATAATTAATACCACCACGGATGAGGTGGGATGGATTGTATCCATCCATACTTAACCAACGGTCTTAGGTTCGAGCCCTGAAAATAAAAATTTTATGGTAGGGAGTGCTTCTCCCTTGAGTAAGTTTACAACGAAGCTGAATTAGTTAGGATAGTGGATTCGGAATACCATATGGTTAAATTGAAAAAAAATGACCATCACCATTGATGCTATTAAAGTCTCCTAGAATTTCAAATAACTTATTGAATACTTTTACAGAATGTGTTAAGATTGTGTAATTCCCAAATCAAGTGAGAATTAAATAGCTACAGGTAGGTTTATCAATTGTATATATTGAAAAGTAAAGGGAACAGATCTTGAGCGAAGAAAAAAGGGAAATCTCAGTTAGAAGAGAGGAGGAGGAGTAAGTTCTGTAAGAGTGAAAATGAGAAAATATCTTCAATAGTCTTTTCACGTGTAGACCTTTCTGTTTATATACAAAGACTAATAGGCTGAAACAATTAACTGCTAATGACCAAACTACTTCAGCTAACCTCCTATCTAGTTTTGCTTAACTAACAACAACAACAACAACAACCCAGTATAATCCCACTTAGTAGGGTCTGGGGAGGGTAGTGTGTACGCAGACCTTACCCCTACCCTTGGGTAGAGAGGCTGTTTCAAAATAGACCCCCGTCATCCTTCCCTCCAAGAACTTCCCACCTTGCTGTTGGGGAGACTCGAACTCACAACCTCTCGGTTGGAAGTGGGGGTTGCTTACCATCAGAGCAACCCTTCTTGTCTTAGTTTTGCTTAACTAACTAATCCCTCAATTCAGTTATAATGCATCACTACAGCTACATTTATTTCAACACTCCCCTCAAGCCGGGGATGGAAAATGTACCATCCCCAACTTGAACACTAACTCAATATATAGTTGTTTCCCTAATTTCTTAAGTCAAAATGTCTGCAACCTGCTCTTTGCTTGTCACGTAGATTGTTTTGATCAATCCTTGTTGCAATCTTTCTCTAATAAAGTGACAATCAATTTTTATATGGTTTATGCGCTTATGAAACATTGAATTCGAAGCTACTATTTGTTAGGCTGCCTTATTATCATAATGAACTCCTTAGGCAGTCTGCAGTTCAACTTTCGGTCCTGACTCCTTCAACTGACCATGGATCCATACCAATTCAACTCAGCTGTTGTTGCTACCAAGCTTCTATATTCAGCTTTTGCTGAACTTCTAGAGGCTGTATTTTGTTTGTTAGACTTCCTGGATATCAAGGAATCTCCCATTTTAACAGAATAATAGCCTGTCACTGGCCTTACAGGAAGCCCACTCTTTGCATCACAATATGCACATATCTGAACACCTGCTACTCATTAAGAGTACCAAACCTGGTCATCCTTTAACATATCTTGCCACAAGCAATGTAATTCTTTTGGAGCATGCATAAACTGGCTTAAGCTCCGTACTGCAAAAGAAATATCCGGTCTTGTTAACTTTCATAGACGTTTCCTGTAACTTTTTTTTATTTGCTAAATCCATGTCATCTTCTACACCAATGTGCTTATCAAACTCAGTACTTGTCAATTTCTGGTTCTGTTTCGAGGGTGTAGAAGCTAGCTGTGCTCTCCCTGAGCCACATTCCGAGATAAGCCTCCAGGCATATCTCCTTGCTTCATAAGAATATCAGTTCTCCCAAGTCTGTCAATTTGAAGTTATGATTCAGTATGTCTTTTGCTTTCTGAATCAGTTTCATGCTACTGCCTGTGATCAAACGATCATCCATATACATGACACACCAATACAATCACAATGTCATTTTCACATTCTTGGTAAACAGTGAGTAGTCAAGCTTGCTTAGTACGAAATCAGACTGTATTAATGCAGAGGTAAGCTTCAAATTCCATTGTCTGCTTGCGTGCTTCAATTCATATAAGGCTTTGAGTAGCTTACACACCTTGTGCTCCCCCTGGCTACCAAAACCTTTTGGTAATAACCATGGAAACTTCCACTACCAAGCCACCTTAAAGGAATGCATTGTGGACATACATATGGAAAAGGGGCCAAGAAAATTTAGCAGCTAAAGAGATGACACTTCTCACTGTGACCGTTTTCACAACAGGTGAGAAAGACTCGTGATAATGTAAACACTCCGGCTGTGTAGACTCCTTAGCTACAATTCTTGCTTTGAATCTTGCTACATACCATTACACCCACTTTCATCTAATACGAGTTCTATCTGCAAGTAAATCAACTATTTCCAAGTATGATTGTCAATTAGTGCTTGAATCTCGTGTTTCATAGCTTGAACCTAGTACTGCCAGTATCTGGCTGTTCATAGGAAGTAGGCTCAGGAACTGAAGAAGGTTTAGATAAAAGAGCTCAGTAAGTAGGGAAAATACAAGAGTAGTTGATATGGGCTGAACCTGTGAGCCATATTGTGGATTTAGAAGAGCTGTTCGACCTTCTCAAGGGTTGGATAGGAATCGGCAATGTATCCATAGAGTCATGATGAGAAATAGATGTATCTGTAGCTGTATGCAGGGGCGGAGCCACAATGTTGGTTGCGCGTTCAACCGAACCCAGTAACTTTTATTTTAACCCTGTATTTGTATTAAAAATCCAATGAATATGTACAAATTATTAATTTAGAATCCAGTAACTTATAAGTATTATAATCCCAAACCTATAAGGTTCAAATCCTAGCTCTGCCTTTGGATGTATGTTCAGGTTCATTCTGGGAAGCATTATCTGAATTAAGTGCATTGCTAATATCTTGGTCGCTAGAAGAAGGTGCAAGAGATAGAATAGGAGAAATAGAAGGAAAAGTATCATCAACAACAATAGTAGGTATGGATGAAGAAGGGGGGAAAATATGGAGATGTACCAGACTGCATTGGTTGTAAAAACGTGGATGGGAAACTTTACAGGGAAGACTGTTTCTCTGGAGGACACATCTGAATCACAAAGAAGCATCCTGTAGAGATATTAAACAACTTATATGGATATCCCATCATAACAACAAGGATTACTTTGGAAGAGAACTTATTAGAGTAGCTTTCAAAGACAACCAAACACTTTGATATGACTTAGGGTGTGTTTGGTATAAAGGGAAACATTTTTTTGAAAATGTGTTTCAAATTTTCCATGTTTGGTTGGTTTAAATGGTTTGGAAAATATTTTCCTCGTGAATTCATTTTCCTCCAATTGGAGAAAAATATTTTCCAAAATTCTTTTTCAAACTTCCCCACCCTATTTCCCATCCCCACCAACCCACCCCGCCCCCACCCTAAATAGAAATATTATTAATAATACTTTATTTTCATGCTATAGATAGAGTACTTTTTTTTTCATTTCAACAAATGAGTATTTTCTTTCATGATTTAAAAAAGTTTTTTTCTTTCATTTATAACAAAAAAAGTACTTTCTTTTCATGATGTAGAAAAATTATTTTTTTCTTTTATTTCAACAAAATGAAGTAGTAAAAAATATTTTCTTTTATTTCAACAAAATGGTATAGCTAGTAAAAAATATTTTCTTTTGTTTCAACAAAATAAAGTAGTAAAAAGTTATTTCAACAAAATGTTATAGCTAGTAAATTTTTTTTTTTCATTTTAACAAAATGAGTTTTTCTTTTTCATGTTCTAGAAAGAGTACTTTCTTTTCCAATCAAAAAGTGTATTTTTTTTTAGTTATAGAGCACAAATTTCAACGTTGTTTTTGCGTAAAAAAAGTAAAGCAGCACATTAGTTCCTTTGGTTTTGTGTGAAATTTTAAAGGAAAAATTAAATTCTTGAAGAAATAGAGTCCTAAAAATGTTGGGTATCTGGGGGGGGGGGGGGGGGAGGGGACTGGAGTAGCATAAAAAATTATTTTCTATTCTCTAACTGAACACTATAGAATATTTTTCGGAAAAAGCTTTTCACTCACCAACCAAACAAGGGAAAATAAGCGATAAAGCTACTTATTTTTCATGTAAATATTTTCCTTCGTACCCAGCACACCCTTAGAGATGGAAAGTAAACATGGAAGCCTTCACAAGGTGATATACCAGATTAAACAATAGATTGTAATCTTTAAGCAGAAAAACTGTTGTAAGAACACATTTACCTCAAAATATTTAGGGTGCATGAGCTTGAGATCTAAGGGTTCTTGCCAACTCAAGCAAATGTCAACACTAGTGTATGAATGATTTTTTTGTTTCACTTTTTTACTTCTCAAAATGTATTTGTGATATGTCTCTCTATATTCATGAAAATATTTGTCATAAATGTATTTGCAGTATGTCACTCGGTATTCAAGAAAATCTTTGCGGGTGCTGGGAAGTGTTGGTGAGCCAATCAATCCGAGCGCATGGAGGTTTCTAATCTTTTATTTTGTATTAATTTTCTTTAAATATGAGAACTTCTAAGAAATAGTTAACGACAACGTTTTTTTATGTTGTGGGGCAGGTGGTTTTTCAATGTCGTAGGAGACGGAAGATGTCCTATATCTGACACATGGTGGCAAACAGAAACTGGAGGCTTCATGGTATTTCAATTTGCTTTTTATAGTTATATAATGGAATATGTATCAAATTCTTTCTTCATATATACGTGTCTAATTACCCAATCGTAAGAAAAAGAAACATGTTAGAAAATGGCTTTTTATAACCTAACATCCAATCATTTCTGGTCCATATAATATATCATTTTAGGTTTTTGCACACATTAATCGCCTAATTAGGATCTTAATCATTGCCTGCAGATTACACCATTACCAGGAGCTTGGCCACAGAAACCTGGCTCTGCTACATTACCATTTTTTGGTGTTCAGGTACCTATAACAGGACATATTAAAGATTACCACTTTGTTTAGAATCATATAAATTTTCTTATTCCAAAATGATTGTTTTACTTTTTCTCCCCCTGAATTTTCCAAAAAATGAAAAGACCACTTTCAAATCAATAGTCATTGCCCTTTCCTCCATCATATTATGATGTTGATGCTTGTAATACCATGATTGCAGCCTGTAATAGTGGACGAGAAGGGTGTTGAGCTAGAAGGTGAGTGCAGTGGATATTTATGTGTGAAAAGCTCATGGCCTTCGGCATTCAGAACACTCTATGGGGATCATGAAAGATATCAGACCACATACTTTAGTGCTTTCCCTGGATATTATTTTACTGGTGATGGCTGCAACAGGTAATGTTTTGCCTGCTATAGTCCTCTCGTGTCAATAATTTGAACATTTAGAACTTTACAGTAAAATTTAATTCCATGTTTGCTGTATAGCTTGGAATTTCAGTGATCATATTCATGTATAAACTCTTGATTTAGGGACAAAGATGGTTACTACTGGCTCACTGGCAGAGTAGATGATGTTATTAACGTCAGGTATATATAGTCCTTCACTTTATATATATGTGTGTACTTTTAATATTTTATTTCTCGCCTTTTAGTTCCTTATCTAATTTATTTGTTTCAATGTTACCAAGTAGGAGAACTAAGAGTAGTAACACAATATAGAGAATTAGATCCAACCTAGGGAAGTTTGGAATGGAGCACAAAGAAAAGACAATCTTTTTGTAGGAGAAGAAAAGGGGTAATAAAAAAATTACTTAATTTTTTCACTTTGCCCATTAATTGCTCATTCAAATGCATTGCAACAGTGGACACAGAATTGGCACAGCTGAAGTAGAATCCGCTCTAGTTTCACATCCTCAGTGTGTTGAAGCTGCTGTAGTTGGTGTGGAGCATGAGGTACCCTCATTTTCTGTGTGCTGCATAAGGATTGATTATCAGATTTTTTTCAGAAGTCTAATCCTGTTATTGAAAATGTTATGTCAGGTTAAAGGACAAGGTATATACGCATTTGTTACCTTGGCTGAAGGTGTTCCATACAGTGAGGAACTAAGAAAAAGCCTTATAAAGGTTGTGAGAGAAAAGGTATGATTTTGTCTTGATAAATATGTTGATGCATATTCAATCTTTTGAGTTGCTCGTAATGGGACTGCACCCTAAGCCTCATATACTAATGAGATTTAAGCTAAATGCACCAACACTGTAAATAATATTTTTACAAAATCATGTGACTCATGAGATAATAACAGTTTCTATAATATACCTTCATTGTTGTTGTTGTTGTTGTTGTTGGTAACTCAATCAAAATGATAACTGACCTGCTATAAAAAAAAGGTTATACTGTACTGATCGTGTAACCTCACAAGATGGGATAATGATGTGTACAATAACTTTTGCAAATCAGCGTGAATAATTAATATAGCTTAAATTTCATATGTCAGATTGGAGGTTTTGCTGCGCCGGACAAGATCCATTGGGCACCGGGACTTCCAAAAACAAGAAGCGGGAAAATAATGAGAAGAATATTGAGGAAAATTGCTTCCAAGAGCTTAGATGAAGTTGGGGATACAAGTACATTAGCAGATCCTAGTGTGGTTGATCAGCTTATTGCACTTGCTGACTGCTGAATGTTAGAAATTGCCTAAGTGCAGGCAGGGAAGTTGCGAGTTTGATTATATCCTTATTCTTTCCACTAAAAGCGAATGGTTGATTTTTCTCCCTATGGAACGTCAACATCTATGTATCAAAGTCATTCTTGCAAAATCAATGTTGCTATACAATTGTGAGAGCTCACGCTGTCATGTTCTGTTGACATTAGAGAATCAAGAAAGAGAATTAATATACAAATTGACACTTCATCAACCTTTCATTTCCTGTTTTTCATCCTAGCCTTGAGGACAAGGTCAATTCAAAGGGGTTGCTCTTGTAGAATATTGAAAATAATCCAATGATGGAAAAATCAAGCAAGATAATTCAACGAAAAATATGATACAAGTAGGCAATGAGTTAATTCCCCAAATGATTACTCAACTTAGCGAAATTACCTTGTAAAGGTAACAACACTTGGTCCTGAGCTTGGAATTACAAGTTCAAAAGTTAAGGACACTTGGTCTTGAATTTAGGCTAACAAGTTTAAAAGTTAAGGATAATAGGTCATGAAGTTCCGAACTTAGACTAAAAAGCTCAAAAGTTAAGGACAATAGGTCCTGAACTTAGGATAGGAAGCTCAAAAGTTAAGGACAATAGATCTTGAACTTCGACTAACAAACTCAAAAGTTAAGGACAATAGGTCCTGAACTTAGGCTAGGAAGCTCAAAAGTTAAGGACAATAGATCTTGAACTTCGACTAACAAACTCAAAAGTTAAGGACACTTGGTCCTAAGTTTACAGTTACGAGTTCAAAAGTTAAGGACATGTAGTCCTGAAGTAAAGTTCAACAGTTAAGGACATGAGTAGATGAGTAATTTCGTCCGGGTAATTAGTGTTTATTAAAGCAGTGACTAATGACTAAAGATATTTTAAACAGTGACTTAAAAATAAATACATGTATTATTATTGACTATCCGTGCACTTCCCCGAAGTACATATGAGCTTGAGCCCCCTTGTTGGGGCCCACTTGTTGAACAAGTTTTCTACAATTTCAGCCCAATGAAACACCGTTCCATAAATCAGAACACAACAACAGTGAAACGTCCACTCAGTCAAATTAGAGTTACACATTAATACATAAGCTTTGTCACAATTAGAAGGGATTAGAACACTTAGTTTTGATTAGAAGGTATCTAGAAGAGAAAAAAAGGATGTAAGTACGCGTTTCTAACTGTTAATTCAGTCAAAATTATAAAACAGGGGAACTAAAGATTCTGATCAACTCCCAATGTAAATACAAATTCTATTGGAGGGAATTTAGGACTATAAATTCGGACCACATATTCTGGGAAGTAAAAAGAAAACTATAAAGAACACAAAAGAAAAATGTTATGATTTTTCAGCAATAAAGATATAATATTTTTCAAGTTTATTATTTTGTTATGTGTGAGATTTTTATGTTCCAACTTGTCTTAATGTCACTTGTTGCATAAATTTAAAATAGAAAGGATATATAAATCATTCACCTAATTTAACTTTGAAATCAACTATATGAGTTATTGGTTGAGGATGTGTTGAGAAAGGGGTAATATAGGTATTAATATATAAGGGTAGTTTAGTCTTTTCACTCATTCCATTAGTTAGTTAAGTTTAGATTATTAGTTATATATATATATATATATATATATATATATATATATATATATATATATATATATATATATATATATATATATATATATATATATATATATTTATATATATATATATATATATATATATATATATATATATATATATATAGAGAGAGAGAGAGAGAGAGAGAGTGGAATAATAAAAAAATAATAAATTTATTTTCTTCTCCACTCATTCTCTGTCTAACCTCTCTAGTCGATATTCATTATCTTCTTCCTTGAATTCAGATTCTATAATCTGAAATTCACCATTAATTTCGTGGTATCAGCGCGACAGAGCTTGAAATTCTGAGCTCATGTTATCGATGCTTCTTTTTCTCTAGTGTTTACTGAAAATTCAATCCAAATTCTTGTGAAATCTTGTCAATGGAAAATGAGCAAAATCTAAATCATGGATTTGGATCTCAACAACATGCAAGAGATCAGTTGATTCTTGGAGTTGTATATCCAACGATTGGAAATGGAAATCAACTAGTTGGAGTAGACTATAATCATCCTCTGTTCTTATCTACAGCTGATATGAGCGGTATTCAGATAATTTCATTTCAACTCACAGGTATTGAAAATTACTCAATCTGGAATCGACCTATGCGTGTTGCCTTATTAAGAAGAAATAAGTTAGGTCTGATTGATGGCTCATGCAAGAAAGAAAAATTCCTTGAAATCTAGCGGAATCATTGGGAGAGAGTAAATGCAATTGTACTCTCGTGGATTATGAATTCTGTGTCCAAAAATCTTCTAGGAGGAATTATGTATGCTTCCTCTGCCCAAGTAGTTTGGGAAGATTTGTCTGAAAGATTTAATAAGGTAGATGATTCAAGGTCATTTAATCTGCATAAAGAAATTGCAACACTGTCTCAAGGTACTGCGTCTGTTCCAGTGTATTTCTCAAAATTGAAAGATATGTAGGAAGAATTTGAAGCCTTGGTGCTTGCACCAGGTTGTTATTGCCCTAAATCTAAGGAATTTATTGTATATATTCAAAAACTTAAGTTGTATCAGTTTTTAATGAGACTAAATGACTCGTATGCCCAGACCATGAGTGAGATTCTAATGAGAAGCTCAGTTCCTACAGTTACTCAAGCCTATGCTATGATAGTTAGTAATGAAGGCCAGAAATCAATAACCAATGCCACAGGAATTATAGGTGCTAATCGTGCAGTGATGTCAGGAAACTTTGATGCAGTCATGTACTCAAGGTCCACAGTAAATCAAATATTAAAAAAAAATTATAATGTTCAGTGTGATTTTTGTAAACTGAAGGGACATAGCAAAGAAAACTGTTATAAAATAGTGGGCTATCCTCCTGATTATAGACCAAAAAGAGAGGTGGAACTGGAATCAATGATGCATATAATGTTATGACTGACAATAAGATGCAACAGACATATAGTAGTTATAATGAAGCTAGAGGTCCTTTACAAAGTGTTAATATGAGTATAAGTCAGGGATATGAGGACAAAGGGTCTGTGAATGAACCCAATTTCAATCAACTGAATCAAATGGTAGGATGCACATTCTCAAGAGAGCAATATGATCAGATACTTCAGCTCCTTAACAAGTCTGGAACCAGTCGGGTCTCAAGCACAATCTCAACTCATGTAGCCAATACAACATATATTAGTTGTGCTTTGATGATTTCCAATAGTTTTTAAGAGTGAATAGTAGATACAAGAACCACAAACCACATGGTGGCAAATTTGAATATGCTAAATGAGTCTACTATATTAAACAAAGAAAATTTTCATGCCAAATAGAGATATTTCATATGTGACACACACATAGGCTAGCACCATATTAGAAGGAAATACAATTATTAATATGTTTTATGTTCTATCACTAAAATTCAATTTATTATCAGTTTCTAAACTGATAAAGGAATTGCATTGCTCAGCAGCCTCCGTCCCTGACTTCTGTGTATTTCAGGAACTCTTCAGTGGGAATGTGAGGGCGATTGGTAGAGAGGATAATGGTCTGTACATACTAAAAAGACAAAAGATTGGAACATCTCTAGCAGTAACAGCTGGAACAAAGGAAAGTGACTAGAATAACTCAACTGCAGCAAATGAAGTAGATCTTTAACACAAGAGGCTGGGTCACGCTTCATCTACAGTTCTCAAAAAATTAATTCATAGCAAAACTGATCTTATAGTTGATATAGTAAAACAATGTGTAGTTTGTCCTTGTGCTAAACAGTCAAGACTACCATTTCCTATCAGTAGCATTAAATCTGTAAGCAAGTTTGATCTAGTTCATATGGATTTATGGGGACCATACAAGACCCCTACATATGATGGTAATAAGTACTTCCTAACTGTGATGGATGATTTTTGAAGAATGACTTGGGTGTTTTTACTTAAACAAAAGTCAGAAGAGTGTGTTGTGATACAACATTTTCTAGTTCTAGTTAAAACTTAGTTTGACAAAATTGTTAGAACTGTCTGAACTGATAATGGTACTGAGTTTGTAAACTCTTTATGCAATGAAATGTTTAAGAAGTATGGCGTTGTTCATACAAGGCATAAATCTTGAATCCTTACCCAAATATGAACATGAGTCAAAAAGGCCAACCATATGAACAATCCCTTACTCAAGTTACCACTTATATTCTTTTTCCGAAGCTAAAATAACCAATCAATATGCTGATAACCAGAAACCTCGCAAGTAGTTAACCATGCAACCCAATCATAGGTGGTGTGACTCTCCCACTCCCACTTAGCTCGAAACCACTATTACACAACTTTGGGATTCACCAAGATTTTTTTATCTCTTATTGACGTAACCTTGCACAATCAACTGCCAAAATTCTCGAAATCTTAGTGCAAAACCCCCCCTTTTTGTACTCCGGATCGTCAACCACATTCACACGACTGATCTCATTGCTGCATAACCAATAGAATTCTTTGAAGAAGCTTCGCCAACCAACCCAAAACGTTTTTAGAAAACGAAACTAAGACCCGGCAAGTAATAAAATCATAAATACACATGTGTGAAACATTAAAAGGAAAAATGGGGTTCAAATACACAAAATGATCGATCAAATCATTACATTAAGAGACTGCGCAAAAATAAGTACTCAAAATATTCCATTTAGGTATGAAAAATAAATACTCCTACATCCTAAGAAGAAGAAAACAAATAATGATAAGTTACAATTAGGTTAAACCATATTAAATAGAAGAATGTATGGAAAAATGATTGCATCTCAAAATCAAAAGGAACTTCTTTGCTTTTGGATTTGGCGACCAAGCAAGGGAAAAAGCTAGATGTGATAATATGAAGCCCAGAATAAAAATGGCCAGCTTCTAACATTTTCAAAAGACAACTATGGAACCAATTCTTCTTACACTATAATGATCAGGACACTTGCAAATTGCAAAGAAGTTTAAAAGTCAATTGCCATAAATTTAATTCCTGGTTAATCAAGGGAAATGAGCCTTCCCTTTATTTTCCACCCTCCTTCTCCATCCCTTCCTTTTTATATATGCCCTACGCAAAGCGACTTTTCAACTTGCAAATTAAAGAACACGACTGTTACCACTAAGATCGGCAGTTTAGAGCATTTTTAAAATAAATAAAAAGATGTAAAAGAGGCAAAATATATGATTGAAGGAAAAATAGTTAACTTGAGACAGTCTCATGAAAATGCCAAACATTATAACAAACAACGGAGAGGACGAGTGAACTTATCATTACGAAAAAAAGTATCGGATGATTCTATTCCGATTTATTTTTCATATGTATTTATCCGTTATATACCCCTTCTTTTCTTTAAAAAATTCA
This sequence comes from Nicotiana benthamiana, assembly GCA_034376525.1. NCBI lineage: Eukaryota > Viridiplantae > Streptophyta > Magnoliopsida > Solanales > Solanaceae > Nicotiana > Nicotiana benthamiana. The sequence continues at coordinate 5,378 of JAXGFW010000087.1, read as the reverse complement.
TATGTATATCTTGCCTTATGTATTTTTCAATTTCAATTTGTTTTATTTAGTGTACTTAGAAGAAGTTTTAATGATTAGTGCTAATAAATTCACTGGTATTTAAATATTAACAGCGGTTATAAGCTAGTACATAAGCACCATATGCGTACAATATTAAATAAGATAGCCACCAGAATTATTTAATAAGTGCCAATAAAGATAAGTACATCGGTTTACAAACGATTATATTTTTCAAATTTATAGCAACAATATTACGTAATAAGACCATTAGTATACATAGATATACTAATTTGTGGAGCACGGATACAACACATAATAAAACTTCTTCAAACAGATCCCTTTGTGGAGCAGTTTTTTGCTTGACAAATAGCCATACAACTGCCGAACTTCTCTTTGTCTGGAAATTTAATAAAATATTGATTAAGTTAGATATCGCCAAATACAAGCGAATAGTATGAGTTATGAGTTATAAGCAAGGGTATCAAATAGGCAAGATTAGGCTAATTTTAGGCCAATTAAAATGGCTTGGGTCATTATCATCCCCGTTTCTCGCAAAACCACGTATACTTAGAAGGGGATTCAGGATTTGATATTTACGAGAGCACTCTTACATTCAATATAAATTATAAGTATGTATGTGTGTTGTACTTATATGTAATTCACGTTTTATTTATTTATACTTTTCCAATTCACTTAATCACCAAATCAAAATGACAAAAGCTTTTTCTTTAATAATCATAATTTTATCAAACAAGGTAAGCCCGTAAAATTTAGGTTTTTGATATTTATATAAGTTTTCTTGTTGAGTAATTTGGATTAAATAGGTTGCCGAAGCTGGGTCAAATGTGTTATGCTCAAGTTAATATATATATATATATATATATATATATATATATATATATATATATATATAATATGCAACCAAACGGATTAGAGAAATTTCATAGGTTAAGTTTGACATCTGATCTGCAATCAAAAGAGAGAACATCTATACCATTGAGGAGAAAATAGTCGTTGCATTTTCCATAAGCACATTTATAGTTACAAGCACCACTTTTATGAGCCGCAATTGTAGACCAAAAACATTCCTTAAAGGGGCAGTCGGCAAGTAGAGCGCACCTTGCCATGCATCCAGCAATGCCGAGTAAACATTCAGTCGCAGCAATAAGGCCCCCTGTCCTTATCAGGCAATCCCGCAAAGATTCAGAAGATACGGGTGGCCCTGCAAAGAGAAGGATTGCAAGTACAAAAAGAAATTTAACGCGCAACTTTCCCTCCATATTGAATCTTTCTATTTTATCGATGTTAGCCAGATGTATTAGTGTGAAAATAGGTTGAAGATTCATGAATACTTATAGTTGCACACGCATAAGAATAAGCATACTCATACTTTTGTCTTTAGCATTCATTCTTTTGTCTTGTGCTTCAGAAGAATCAATGAGTTTTAACAAAGAGACGAAATGTGGAACAACCATGCGCCCCTACATGACACTGCATGAATAATTTATTTCTGCAATTTTTACCATTAAAAATTGACTAGTTATTTTTATGAAGTATCTTGGTCTAAACAATGTCCCAGTTTGTTAGAGCATTGAATATGTTTGACTCAAAAGTTATCAAAACTCTTTTCAACAAATCAATCGAAGATGAAGGGGTAAATTCTAGTAAAGGATAACTCATTCTAGATCCGTTGTATTACTTTGACGCTTAGTGTTTTTAATCTAGTTGTTATGGGCAGCTAGCTTTATTATTGAGGCTGTGAACTCAATTACGGATGTAATTTAATGTGTGGTTGCCATTGAATCTATATTATTAATATAATTGGGTGACTACACAAAGTGACTTGGCATCTTTCATAGGGACAACATTTATCCACACCGAGTGTTTATACTAGATTATATTAATTTACCATGGTTAATAAATTTAATTAGATGAGAATGTATATAATTTATCATGGTTAAATAATTGGAATTCATATGCAAGTCACATATCATGTATGTATTGATTTGGTATAAACACCCACTAAAAATAAGTTTTTCACCTTTCATAGTCCAAGAAACCGATTTATTTTTTTCTCCATGCTTTAACATTTTCGTTATTATTCTTTTCATTTTAATTTTTGTTAGAATTTCAAAAGCCATGCCCTTTAGAAGACATAGAGTAAAAGAGGTCCTAGATCTATTGCTATTTAAAAGAAAAATACTTCTTATCTAATCGCTCAATTGCAATTAATTCTCAGCATATCCCGCCTACTATTTATATAAGAATGAAGGTAATATACCCACTCTGTTAAGTATAAAACTCTAATTAGGGTGAATGTCTATCTTATAGAAGAGTTTTACTTTGAGGCTAAGTCATTTATCTTCCTATAAATAGAGGGGTCTTACCCCATTGTAAATTATCCCAAGAATATCAATAAGAATTCTCCTCTCCCTACCTTGCTCTGCAATATTGTTCTTGTTCTTGTATTATTTTATAACACGTTATTAGCACGAGTCTCTACACAATTAAGATAAGCAAACATCAGCGCCTTCGAATTAAATTTGTTTTTTCTCCTTGAGATTGAACTGTTTGATTGTGCTGCTTATTGAAGTAAATCAGGTGATATGTTCCAATATTACTTTATCCTCTTTTTGATTTGTTATCCCTTTTAAGTTGTGTTTTTTCCTTCTGAATAAGGTTCTTGTTTTTTTTTTTTCCTGCAGAAATTATATATACATATATTAATCTTGTTTCTGAATTACGGCATGCATCTCTCGAAGCTAGATTTACAGAAAGAACTAAGCATTGTTAATTGCTTCCAGCAAGAAATCATGGGATTACCAGCAAAACTGAACGAATGCATAAATAAATAAATAAATAAATAATCATATTTCTCACTGATATCTCATTCTATGACTTTCTCTGTTTGGCCATTGAGGGCTCAGATTTACTGTTTTGATCAAAGCAAGAGAGAAGGCGATGTTGCCATGGCTGCAGGCACCAGCTTGCTATACAACAGACATATTAGGTCGTCTTGCCATGCCAAGATACGGGTCAGGCTATGGCTTCCGCTAGGGCAAGGGGCGAAAAACCGATTTACCTACTAATGCTTCCGCTTCAAGATTATGAATTTCGCTTCAGGTATGTTTTCTATGATGATTATATGTTAGATTATCATGTTCAAGATCCTGGTATAAATTAAAATTTATGTTTACATGTGATATTAGTAGCCTGGATTTTTTTGAATTGATAATTTTCGCAAGTGAACTGCTTCAGAAATCATGTGCTATCATCAATTACGGAATCTATGTCTATAACTTTGAGAATATTTTCACTCTATATAGTTGAACTGATTTGAGGTTTGAACATTGCAGTTTATAATTCTGTGTCTTTAGCATATAAGTGAATTTGGACTATTTTTTTTTTAATGGTCTCTTTCCGAATAACAGAAATTCAAACCATCATTATTTATAGTTGTTTACTGCTTTAATTGGTTAAAGATTGATATTTGTTATTATTCTACTATGGTGGCTTGAAAATATTCTTCAATAATAGAATAATTTTTAATGTCAGAAGTTGTATGGATGTGCAAGAATATTATGAAGAAGGAATATTGTTACTGATGCTCGACTATCATAATTTAGTCTTTTGCTCATTAAATTTAGCTTCGCCAATTCTAGTAAGAAGCAAATTAATAATTGCGTAGACCAACTTTACACCTCTCAGTACGATATAATTAACTTGTTTGGCTATGAATAATTTGTTTTTGTTATGAAATATTAGATTATGGTGATGTCCATAACTCCTATAACACCCACTACTTTTATCCATTATCTCCATAACTCCCACTACTCCAATACTTATGGTTGTTAGTTATGGATTTATTCTATGTAAGGGTGGTAATTTAGAGTATTTTGATGTTCAATGACAAAGTGGAATTGTTGCTTGGAGAATATTTCGTATATGCAAATTAAACATCAAGTAAAGTTAGATTATCATGATCTGTTTTCTGCTTGAAATTACATCATCTTTAATTGCCTACAGTTATCTGTCTTTTTATTTGTACCACACATACGATATTCAAAGAGAAGAAATATTTATCTCATTTAAGTATGTGTACGGCAGATGTTACTACAATTTCTGGTAGTAGTAAATTGATTGAAGGCTCCGGAAGAGCAACTATAACTCTGCCTAAAGAAACAATATTTATCATAGAGAATGCAATGTTCTCCTCCAAGTCCAAGAGAAACTTGTTGAGTTTTAAAGATATCAGTCAAAATGGATATCATATTGAGATAATAGATGAGAATAATCTTGAATACCTCATTTACTCATGAAAACGAGGCTGCCCACTTCGGTTTGGGGTCACGCCATTTTGCATGCAGCAATGCTAGTTCGTCTCAGACCGACGAATTATCACAAATATTCCCCGTTGCAATTAGTTTTGGGTCATGAACCTAATATATCCCATTTAAGAATTTTTGGATGCACAGTATATGTGCCTGTCGCACCGCCATATCGCACCAAAATGGGTCTGCAAAGAAGGTTAGGGATATATGTTGGGTTTGAATCGCCCTCCATTATTCGCTACCTCGAAACATTGACAGGGGATTTGTTCACTGCACGATCTGCAGACTGTCAATTCGATGAGACACTTTTCCCAAAATTAGGGGAAGAAGTTGGTGAAACCAAACGGGAAATTTTGTGGAAAAATCCATCATTATCTCATCTTGATCCACATACCTCTATTTGTGAAAAAGATGTGCAAAAGATTATTCATTTGCAAAGAATAGCAAATCAAATGGCAGACGCATTTACGGATTTGAAAAGGATAACAAAATTACATATCCTCGTAGAGAATGTGATAGCAGTATGTGATAAGTCTGAAAGAAGACAAAATTATTACCGTGAATGTATCAATGTATATCGACATGGCAATCGACGAAATTATAATCGTCGTCATTGTGATAATGAGAATAATAAAGATTCTCAAAATAATCTTTCACTTTATGAAAGTAATATTTGACATGAGATTTATATAGCACATACAGATGATTATGATCCATTCATGGTGTGAATGTGACAACATATGATTTATGAATACATATTCATTCTTGGAAGAATATGAACGTGCTAGTGGTAGTGAATATACCACATCATCTCTAGAAGGAGGTTTGAGATGATATATGAAAATAATGTCCTTATTATGGCATGAATGATCATTGGTCACGTACCTATTGTACGCCAAAATATTTTGGAAATATGATTATTAAAGGACAACGATAATACAAGAAACATATCTTGCATATAATTTTGACCATGACCATAATGGTATAACTTTCTCTTTAGTGGAGATATTCACCACATGGATGTTGATGAATTTGTGGTAGTACAAA
>JAXGFW010000086.1:0-124263 GCA_034376525.1 Nicotiana benthamiana | reverse complement strand
ATGGATTGGAGCCCTAAGTCGGCTAATGGGAAAACTCTCAACTCATGGATTGGAGCCCTACTGTTGGCAAAAGCGAAAAAAGCTCAACTCACGGATTTGAGCCCTAATGTTGGCTAAGGAAAAAAAGATCGACATAGAGATGGAGCCCAAATGCTGGCTAAAGGGGAATAACGCTCAACGCATAGATTAGAGCCGTAGTGTTAGCTAAGGGAAAACAATGAACTTGGGGATTCGAGCCCAAATGTCGGGAAAGGAAGACGTCAACTCAGGGATTGGAGCCATAATGTTAGCTAAGGGGAAAATGCTCGACTCAGGGATTGGATCCCAAATGTTAGCTAAAAAAAAAAAGGAAAAGAGCTCAACTCAATAATTGGAGCTCTAACGTCGGATAAAGGGAAAACGCTCAATTCATGGCTTGGAGCCCTAATGGTGGCTAAAGGGAGAAGTGTCAACTCAGGGAGAAGTGGCTAAAGGGAGAAATGTCGGCTAAGGAAGACGTTCAACTTTGGGATTGGAGTGCTAATGTCGGCTAAGGAAAACGCTCAACTCAGAGATTGGAGCCCCTAATAAATGCTAAGGTGAAAACGCTAAACACATGGATTGAAGCCCTAATGTTAGCTAAAGAAAAAATGCTAAACTCGGGGTTTGGAGCCCTAATGTTGGCTAAGGAAAAATGCTCAACTCAGGGCTTGGAGGCCTAATGTTGGCTACGGAAAGCCCTAATATTGGATAAATAGAAAAATGCTCAACTCAGCTATTGGAGCCGAAATGTTGGTTAAAGTGGAAAATGCTCAACTTTGGGATTGGAGCCCTAGGTTTTGCTAAAGGGAAAAACGCTCAACTTAGGGATTAGAGCCCTAATATTGGCTAAAGGGGAATCATGCTCAACTCACGGATGGGAGCTCTAATGTTGGCTAAAAGAAAAACACTCAGTTCAAAGATTGGAGCCCTAATGTCGGCTAATGGGAAGATGCTCAACTTAGGGATTTGAGCCCTAGTGTTGGCTAAACGGAAAGAGGCTCAAGGTAGGCATTTGAGCCCTAATATTTGCTAAAGAGGAATCACGTTCAACTAAGGTATTAGAGCCCTAATGTTGGCTAGAAGGAAAACACTCAGCTCAGGGATTGGAGCCCTAATATGGCTAAAGGGAAAACGCTAAACTCAGGAATTGGAGCGCTAATGTTGTCTAAGAAAAAATGCTCAAATTCAGGGATTTGAGCCCTAATGTTAGCTAAAGAAAAAACGCTCAACTCAGGGATTGGAGACCTAATGTTGGCTAAGGAAAAACGCTCAACTTAGGGAATGGAGCCCCATGTAGGCTAAGGAAAAACGCTCAACTCAGGGATTGGAATCCTAATGTTGGCTCAAGAGAAAAACGCTCAACTCAGGTATTGGAGCCCTAATGTTGGCTAAAGTGGAAATGCTCTACTCAAGGATTGGAGCCCTAGTGTTGGCTAAAGGTAAAAACGCTCAACTCAGGGATTGGAGCCTTAATGTCAGCTAAGAAAAATAGCTCAACTAAGGGATTAGAGCATCAATGTCGGCTAAAAGAAAATCGCTTAACTTAGGGAATGGAGCCCTAATAATAGCTAAAGGGAAGAACATTCAACTCAAGGATTGGAGCCCTACTATTGGCTAGGCAAAAAACGCTCAACTCAGAGATTGGAGTCCTAATATTGGCTAATGGGAGCAACGCTCAACTTAGGGAATTGAGCCCTAATGTAGGCTAAAGGTAAAAATGCTCAACTCAAGTATTAGATCCCTAATGTTGGCTAAAGAGCAATCGCACTAAACTCAGAGATTGGAGCCTTAATGTTGGACAGGGGGCCTTCATTGGCTTCTATCTCCCCAAAGAATGCTCCTTACGAATGACGGTCGTGCTCGCCTTGGACTTGGCCGTGCCCTTTTGGGTCGGCCACGCTCATGCGACACCGGCGTCAATGAGGAAGCAACCTGGTTGATCATGCCAGTAGTCATATGCTTGTCTCAAAGATTAAGCCATGCATGTGTAAGTATGAACAAATTCAGACTGTGAAACTGCAAATGGCTCATTATATCAGTTATAGTTTGTATGATGGTATCTACTACTCGGATAAGCGTAGTAATTCTAGAGCTAATACGTGCAACAAACCCCGACTTCTGGAAGGGATGCATTTATTAGATAAAAGGTCGACGCGGGCTCTGCCCGTTGCTGCGATGATTCATGATAACTCGACAGATCGCACGGCCATCGTGCCGGCGACGCATAATTCAAATTTCTGCCCTATCAACTTTTGATGGTAGGATAATGGCCTACAGTTAGACCCCTAACTTTTGTCATCGGACGTTGGCACGGCTGTGGCAAGGATTGGGGCGTGATGGCCTTGTCATTGGCCTATGTGCGAGCAAAACGATCATGCGAGTCGACGGGCTGTGATGAACAAGTAGTGGCCAAGGCCTTGGCATGGACAAAGTGCGCTTGGAACAGGCTTGGAGAGGCAGCATCGGCAAAGTGGGGCGGCATGGCACGGCATGCGCGCCAAATGCATTGGGCATGACACCATTGGGTTGTGGCAGCTAAGTATGGGCTAAGCTAAGGCGAGGCGGAAATGCGGGTTGACGGCAAAGGCTTTCAATAGCTAAGACTAGGCTATTGGAAAGGAAATACAAACAATGGCACGAGGGAAATGAGGTAGACATGAGGGAAATGAGCATGGCATGGACAAGGCAGAAAACTAGGCCAAGGCAGTGTCCGGGCATGTGCTGAAATATAATGACAGTGGATTGCGGCAGACATTGGCATGGGCAATGTCTAATTGACTAAGGCATGGCACGGGCATCCTTGGGGCGAAAATGCAGCTGGTCAAGGATATGGCACATGAGAAGCACATGGAAAGCGGTTGGCGGCGGTTACCTTGTTTGTAGGCCATGATCTCCCATGTTCCCCATTATCCCCATGAACTGATTATTGTTGTATAGTGGCCCCATTTCGTGTAGCATGATCCTAAGTAGTTGGGGATGTCAACTACAAGTTAGGAAGCATGATGTATAGCTGTTAGACAACATGGGTCATGGGCGGTTAAGCATAAAGGCCTATAAATAGGACCTTTAGGCTTAGGCAGAATCAGTCAAGTAAGTTCAAGGGAATTACTTGCTGGGAAACACGAGGGAAACGTGAGGGAGTTCTATGTGTTTCGAAAAGGGGCTAAGGTTGTGGGACGATCTTAGTGTTTGGCAAAGACGACGGGGTCTTCTTAGTCAAAAGTGTGGTGTGAGCGACGGATAGGTCATAGAAAGTGAGGGTCCTTTGTATTCTTTCTATATTAATATAAAGGTTGGGAATTTGTTCCTGTATATTTCGTGTTCATTTAAAATTCTGTTTTGCTGCCTAATTTCGTCTAAGTGCAAACTTGGAAAAATCGCAAGTGTTTCGGAAGGCTGAGTCAAGCGCGGGACTTGACTGCCGCATGGGCGTGGTTTTGGAGTTGGCCAAAATCGACCCCGTGACAATTGGTATCAGAGCTGAGCAAGTTCGTGGCAGTGGCGGAACGATCAGTGGCAGATTACGTTGGAATTTTTGAGAACATGGCTGGTGGCACAAATGCGGAGCTGCGTCAAAGGGTTGAGCTGTTGGAAGCACTAGTTGGGCAAGCTCTTGAACATGATGATTCTTCTGTTCTTGCTAGAATGGCGCGGTTGGAGGCAGATTATGCGGCGAGACACGAGACAACGCTGGCAGAAATGGCCCTGGTACGCCAAGAGAAAGATGAATTACGACAGGAAGTGGCTTATTTTCGAAGGGCATTACAAAATTCTGCCCCTAGAAATGATGAGCGCACTAAGTTGAAGATTCCGGAGCCGAAGCCTTATGGTGGTGCAAGAAGTGCCAAGGAACTGGAAAATTTCCTATGGGATATGGAGCAGTATTTCCAGGCTGCACGTATAGCCGACGACGAAAAGGTGGTGATCACACCAATGCACTTGACGGACGATGCAAAGGTGTGGTGGCGTACACGAAGTGCTGATGGAGAAGGTGCTGGACTGCCAAGGATTGAAACTTGGGAGTTGATGAAGAAGGAATTAAAATCCCAATTCCATCCAACAAACTCGTCTTGGATGGCACGAGACGGACTGCGTCACTTGAAACAGAGTGGCACGGTAAGGGAGTATGTCAAGGAATTTTCATCCTTGATGCTCAATGTGAGTAGGATGGCTGAGGAAGACAAGCTGCATTACTTCATGAGCGCGTTGAAGGGATGGGCGCAATTGGAGTTGAGAAGGCAAAATGTGCAAAGCCTCTCTATTGCCATTGCAGCGGCAGATGCGTTGGCTAGAAACATGTCAAGCGCAACGATGTTGGTGGTCGTTGGCGGCGGTGGTGAAAAGTCGGGGTGGTTCGAGCGGTAGCGTCGGGCGACGGCGGGTCGACACATGTCAGGACATGGCCATGGCATGAGTCAGGACGTTGTAGGACGAGTCAGGACATGGCCATGGCACGTGTCAGGACGCGTCAGGACATGGCAGTGGAACGTGTCAGGACACGTCCACATGGCAGGGCGTGGCCAAGGCATGACTCATAACGTCGCAGGACATGACAGGGCGTGGCCATGCCAAAAGTGAGGACGTCACAGGACGCGTCTGGACATGGCCATGGCACGTGCCAGGACGCGTCAGGACATGGCAGTGGCACGCGTTAGGACACGTCAGGACATGGCAGGGCGTGTCAATGGCATGACTCATGACGTCGCAGGACATGGCAGGGCGTGGCCATGGCAAGAGTCAGGACGTCGCAGGACGCGTCAGGACATGGCCATGGCATGTGTCGGGACGCATCAGGACATGCCATGGCACGTGTCAGGACGCGCCAGGACATGGCAGGGCGTGGCCATGGCACGAGTCGGGACGTCGCAGGACATGGCACGGTGTGGCCATGGCACATCGCAGGACGCGTCAGGACATGGACATGGCACGTGTCAAGACGCGTCAGGACATGGCAAAGCGTGGCCATGGCACGAGTCGGGACGTCGCAGGACATAGCAGGGCGTGGCCAAGGCACGAGTCGGGACGTCGCACGACATGGCAGGGTGTGGCCATGGAACGAGTTGGGACGTCACAGGACGTGTCAGGACATGGCCACGGCACGTGTCAGGACGCGTCAGGACATGGCAGGGCGTGGCCATGGCACGAGTCAAGACGTCGCAGGACATGGCCATATGGCCATGGTACGTGTCAGGACGCGTCCGGACATGGCAAAGGCACGCGTCAGGAGGTGGCAGGGCGTGGCCATGGCACGAGTCAGGACGTCGCAGGACATGGCCATGGCGTGCGTCAGGACGTGGCAGGGCGTGGTCATGGCACGAGTCAGGACGTCGCAGGACATGGCAGGATATGGCCATGGTACGTGTAAGGACGCGTCAGGACGTGGCCATGGCACGATTCAGGACGTCGCAGGACAGAACAGGATATGATCATGGTACGTGTCATGACGTGTCAGGCCATGGCCATGGTACGTGTAAGGACGTCGCAGGACATGGCAGGATATGGTCATGGTACGTGTCAGGCCATGGCCATGGTACGTGTAAGGACGCAGAGGACATGGCAGGGTATGGTCATGGTACATGTCAGGACGTGTCAGGACTTGGCCATGGTACGTGTCAAGACGTGGCAATGGCACGACAACGCACTACGTCGCTCCAAGCCGCACAACGTCGCACCACGTCTATTGCTAACAAATGCTTAGAAACATGTCAAGCGCAATGATGTTGGTGGTCGTTGGCAGCGGTGGTGGAAAGTCGGGGTGGTTCGAGCGGTTTCGCACGACGGCCGGAAGACACGTGTCAGGACATGGCCATGGCACGAGTCAGGACGTCACAGGACGAGTCAGGACATGGCCATGGCACGTGTCAGGACATGGAAGCGGCACGTGTCAGGACACGTCAGGACATGGCAGGGCGTGGCCATGGCATGACTCATGACGTCGCAGGGCATGGCAGGGCGTGGCCATGGCAAAGAGTCAGGACGTTGCAGGACGCATCAGGACATGGGCATGGCACGTGTCAGGACGTGTCAGGACATGGCAGTGGCACGTGTCATGACACGTCAGGACATGACAGGGAGTGGCCATGGCATGACTCATGACGTCGCACGACATGGCAGGGCGTGGCCATGGCAAGAGTCAGGACGTCGCAGGACGCGTCAGGACATGGCCATCGCACGTGTCAGGACGCATCAGGACATGCCATGGCATGTGTCAGGACGCGTCAGGACATGGCAGGGCGTGGCCATGGCACGAGTCGGGACGTTGCAAGACATGGCAGGGCGTGGCCATGGCACGTGTCAAGATGCATCAGGACATGGCCATGGCACGTGTCAGGACGCGTCAGGACATGGCAGGGCGTGGCCATGGCTTGAGTCGGGACGTCGCAGGGCGTGGCCATAGCATGAGTCGGGACGTCGCAGCGCGTGTCCATGGCACGAGTCGGGACGTGTCAGGACATGCCATGGCACGTGTCAGGACGCGTTAGGATATGGCAGGGCGTGGACATGGCACGAGTCAGGACGTCGCAGGAGATGGCAGGATATGGCCATGGTACGTGTCAGGACGCGTCCGGACATGGCCATGGCACGCGTCAGGACGTGGCAGGGCGTGGCAATGGCACGAGTCAGGACGTCGCAGGACATGGCCATGGCACGCGTCAGGACGTGGCAAGGCATGGTCATGGCACGAGTCAGGACGTCACAGGACATGGCAGGATATGGCCATGGTATGTGTTAGGATGCGTCAGGACGTGGCCATGTCATGATTCAGGACATCGCAAGACATGGCAAGATACGGTCATGGTACGTGTCATGACTTGTTAGGCCATGGCCATGGTACGTGTCAGGACGTCGCAGGACATGGCAGGATATTGTCATGGTACGTGTCAGGACGTGTCAGGCCATGGCCATGGTACGTGACAGGACGTCGAAGGACATGGCAGGATATGGTCATGGTACGTGTCAGGACATGGCCATGGTACGTGTCAGGACGTGGCCATGGCACGACATTGCACTACGTCGCTCCAAGCCGCACCTTATCGCACCACGTCTAATTCTAACCAATGCTTAGAAACATGTCAAGCGCAATGCTGTTGGTGGTCGTTGGCGGCGGTGGTGGAAAGTCAAGGTGGTTCGAGCGATAGAGTCGGGCGATGGCCGGTCGACACGTGTTAGGACACGGCCGTGGCACGAGTCAGGATGTCACAGGACGAGTCAGGACATGGCCATGGCACGTGTCAGGACGCGTCAGGACATGGCAGTGGCACGTGTCAGGACACGTCAGGACATGGCAGGGCGTGGCCATGGCAGGACTCATGACGTCACAGGACATGGCAGGGCGTGGCCATGGCAAGAGTTAGGACGTCGCAGGACGCGTTTGGACATGGCACGTGTCAGGACGCATCAGGACATGGCCATGGCATGTGTCAAGAGGCATCAGGACATGCCATGGCACGTGTCAGGACGCGTCAGGACATGGCAGGGCGTGGCGATGGCACGAGTCGGGACGTCGCAGGACACAGCAGGGCGTGGCCATGGCACGTGCCAGGACGCATCAGCACATGGCCATGGCACGTGTCTGGACGCGTCAGGACATGGCAGGGCGTGGCCATGGCACGAGTCGGGACGTCGCAGAACATGGCAGGGCGTGGCCATGGCACGAGTCAGGACGTCGCAGGACATGGCAGGGCGTGGCCATGGCACGAGTCGTAACGTCGCAGGACGTGTCAGGACATGGCCATGGCACGTGTCAGGACGCGTCAGGACATGGCAGGGCGTGGCCATGGCATGTGTCAGGACGTCGCAGGACATGGCAGGCTATGGCCATGGTACGTGTCAGAACGCGTCCAGACATGGCCATGGCACGTGCGGGACGTGGCAGGGCGTGGCCATGCCACGAGTCAGGACGTGGCAGGGCGTGGTCATGGCACGCGTCAGGACGTGGCAGGGCGTGGTCATGGCACGAGTCAGGACGTCATAGGACATGGCAGGATATGGTCATGGTACGTGTCAGGACGCGTCAGGACGCGTCAGGACGTGGCCATGGCAGGAGTATGGACGTCGTAGGACATGGAAAGATATGGTTATGGTACGTGTCATGACGTCAGGCCATGGCCATGGAACGTGTCAGGACTCGCAGGACATGGCAGGATATGGCCATGGTACGTGTCAGGACGCGTCCGTACATGGCCATGGCACGCGTCAGGACGTGGCAGGGCGTGGCCATGGCACGAGTCAGGACGTCGCAGGACATGGCCATGGCATGCGTCAGGACGTGGCAGGGCGTGGTCATGGCACGAGTCAGGACGTCGCAGGACATGGCAGGATATGGCCATGGTACGTGTATGGACGCGTCAGGACGTGGCCATGGCACGATTCAGGACGTCGCAGGACAGGGCAGGATATGATCATGGTACGTGTCATGACGTGTCAGGCCATGGCCATGGTACGTGTAAGGACGTCGCAGGACATGGCAGGATATGGTCATGGTACGTGTCAGGCCATGGCCATGGTACGTGTAAGGACGCACAGGACATGGCAGGGTATGGTCATGGTACGTGAGAGGACGTGTCAGGACTTGGCCATGGTTCGTGTTAAGACGTGGCCATGGCAAGAGAACGCACTACGTCGCTGCAAGCCGCACAACGTCGCACCACGTCTATTGCTAACCTATGGATAGAAACATGTCAAGCGCAATGATGTTGGTGGTCGTTGGCGGCGGTGGTGGAAAGTCGGGATGGTTCGAGCGGTAGGGTCGGGCGACGGCCGGAAGACACGTGTCAGGACATGGCCATGGCACGTGTCAGGACATGGCCATGGCACGTGTCAGGACGCGTCAGGACATGGCAGTGACACGTGTCAGGACACGTCAGGACATGGCAGGGCGTGGCCATGGCATGACTCATGACGTCGCAGGACATGGCAGGGCGTGGCCATAGCAAGAGTCAGGACGTCGTAGGACGCGTCAGGACATGGCCATGGCACGTGTCAGGACGCGTCAGGACATGGCAGTGGCACGTGTCATGACACTTCAGGACATGACAGGGCGTGGCCATGGCATGAATAATGACGTCGTAGGACATGGCAGGGCGTGGCCATGGCAAGAGTCAGGACGTCGTAGGACGCGTCAGGACATGGCCATGGCACGTGTCAGGACGCATCAGGACATGCCATGGCACGTGTCAGGACGCGTCAGGACATGGCAGGGCGTGGCCATGGCACGAGTCGGGACGTCGCAAGACATGGCAAGGCGTGGCCATGGCACGTGTCAAGACGCATCATGACATGGCCACGGCACGTGTTAGGACGCGTCAGGACATGGCAGGGCATGGCCATGGCACGAGTCGGGACGTCGCAGGGCGTGGCAATGGCATGAGTCGGGACGTCGCAGGACATGGCAGGGCGTGGCAATGGCATGAGTCGGGACGTCGTAGGACGTATCAGGACATGGCCATGGCACGTGTCTGGACGCGTCAAGACGTGGCATGGCGTGGACATGGCACGAGTTAGGACTTCACAGGACATGGCAGGATACGGCCATGGTACGTGTCAGGACGCGTCCGGACATGGTCATGGCACACGTCAAGACGTGGCAGGGCATGGCCATGGCACGAGTCAGGACGTTGCAGGACATGGCCATGGCACGCGTCAGGACGTGGCAGGGCGTGGTCATGGCACGAGTCAGGACGTCAAAGGACATGGCAGGATATGGTCATGGTATGCGTTAGGACGCGTCAGGACGTGGCCATGGCACGATTCAGGACGTCGCAAGACATGGCAAGATATGGTTATGGTACGTGTCATGACGTGTCAGGCCATGGCCATGGTACGTGTCAGGACGTCGTAGGACATGGCAGGATATGGTCATGGTACGTGTCAGGACGTGTCAGGCCATGGCCATGGTACGTGACAGGACGTCGCAGGACATGGCAGTATATGGTCATTGTACGTGTAAGGACGTGTTAGGACATGGCCATGGTACGTGTCAGGACGTGGCCATGGCACGACATCGCACTACGTCGCTCCAAGCCGCACCTTGTCACACCACGTCTATTTCTAACCAATGACATTTCAAGCGCAATGATGTTGGTGGTCGTTGGCGGCGGTGGTGGAAAGTCAAGGTGGTTTGAGCGGTAGCGTCGGGCGACGGCCGGTCGGCACGTGTCAGGACATGGCCGTGGCACGAGTCAAGACGTCGCAGGACGAGTCAGGACATGGCCATGGCACGTGTCAGGACGCGTCAGGACATGGCAGTGGCACGTGTCAGGACACGTGAGGACATGGCAGGGCGTGGCCATGGCAGGACTCATGACGTGGCAGGACATGGCAGGGCGTGGCCATGGCAAGAGTTAGGACGTCGCAGGACGCGTTTGGACATGACACGTGTCAGGACGCATCAGGACATGGCCATGGCATGTGTCAAGACGCATCAGGACATGCGATGGCACGTGTCAGGACGCTTCAGGACATGGCAGGGCGTGGCGATGGCACGAGTCGGGACGTCGCTGGACACAGCAGGGAGTGGCCATGGCACGTGTCAGGACGCATCAGGACATGGCCATGGCACGTGTCAGGACGCGTCAGGACATGGCAGGGCGTGGCCATGCCACGAGTCGGGACATCGCAGAACATGGCAGGGCGTGGCCATGGCACGAGTCAGGACGTCGCAGGACATGGCAGGGCGTGGCCATGGCACGAGTCGTAACGTCGCAGGACGTGTCAGGACATGGCCATGGCACGTGTCAGGACATGGCCATGGTACGTGTCATTGTTGGAAACACGTTCTCAAGGCATTATACTAAACGTGTGTTCATATTTGTAGGATTTGATGAATGACAAACTATATGCAAATTGACATATGACGAGATCCAAGCACAAGCGCAAAATTGATATACAACGAGATTCAAGCACCAGACAAAGATCGAGATTAAGTTTTATATGAGTCGGTATTTAATTGTGATCTTGATCCGACAACTTAAACTCAAGACTTGGCTTCTCTCGTAAAAATATTTTTAACAAATAATGCATCATAATGATTTTTAAACATGCCTCTAAAATCTGGACTAAGATAATCGATTATGTCTAAGTCAGCTGCTTGACAATCGATTGTGAACTTATGACAATCAATTGTGTTAATGCAGTGAGCATCAAATTTTTCAAATCTGCATGACAATCGATTGTGAACCTTATGACAATCGATTGTGATGAGGCAGTGTCCATCAAAGTTTTTCAAAGCTCAAAATAATCGATTGTGAAGCTAATGACAATCGATTGTGAAGAGACAGTGTCCATCAGATTTTTCAAAGTCACAAAATAATCGATTGTGAACTTATGACAATCGATTGTGTTGAGGCAGTGTCTTCCAGACTTTTTCAAAGTTATTAAATAATTGATTGTGAACCTATAACAATCGATTGTCAAGAGGCAGTGTCTAAATTGATTTTACAATACTGATATATAATCAATTGTTAACTTAGTATAATCGATTGTATAACTGACCGTTGCCAAAATATTTTCAAATACCGTCAGGTAATCGATTATTGATTTCCTATAATCGATTGTTTTAATTAAAATCTGGAAAGGATTTTTTGAACGTTGCTGAGTAATCGATTATTGATTTCCTATAATCGATTGTTTGAAGTAAAATCCGAAAATGATTTTTTGAACGTTGCTGAGTAATCGATTGTAGATTTCTGACAATCGATTGTTTTACGTAAAATCTGGAAATGATTTTTTGAACGTTGCCAGTAATCGATTATTGATCTTAGATAATCGATTGTTAAGCGTAAAATCCGGGATTGATTTTTGGAAGAACTGGCAAACAATCGATTGTGGTAATTTGACAATCGATTGTCACTGAGTAAAATCAGCAATTCTTAATTGGCAATTAGGCAACGGTAATACAAAGTTTTTCAACTATAAATACAGCTTCAATTCAGTCTTTTAAGAACAACAACATACAACAACTGATCATACAATTGTTAAAGCTTGCATACTTTATTGCTTATCATTTTATATTCATTACATAAGCTTTTGAGAGCCAAATTCTTGTCGAAAGTTGTTGCGATCTTGAGCGTATTCTTTTGACTCATATCTACTCTTAAAGGAGTGTCTTGTTTGAGTGCTAAGTGTTTTTGTACACTTGAAGGGAAGTGTTAGTCCCTTGTGTTGTAAGAAGGAACTTGTGTTTCGTTGGTTGAAGTCTTGGAGTGTTGTATCTCCGAGCAAAGGTTGTTGAGGCTTGTGTCCTCAAGTTGTAACGGTTTGTTGAGCACCCGTAAGCTTAACAAGTTAGTGGAAATCTCGAGAGAGTCTCTCGGGGACTGGACTAGCCACGGGTTGTGGTGAACCAGGATATATCGGTGCGTTTGTTCTAATTTATTTACTTATCGCACTTATTTATTTCCTGCAATTTTAAATTCCGCAAGTTTACGCTAATTTTTATTATAACGCTATTCACCCCCCCCCCCCTCTAGCGTTAAGCGTATTATCTAACAATTGGTATCAGAGCCCAACTCTCTGAAGACTTAACCGTTTGAGAGAAACATCCATGGCTTCTACTCGTGATTCTTTTGCAGGAATAGGTGAAGGACAATGCTCCACCCGACCACCGCTATTCGATGGTACAAATTATACATACTGGAAGGAGAAGATGAGAATATTTGTACAATCAAATAGTTTTCATCTTTGGAAGGTCATAATGAATGGAGAACAAATTCCAACCAAGAAGGTTGAAAATGAATGGGTCCCAAAGTCCGAAGATGAATACGATGCGGATGATATCCGAAAGGTGCAAAATAATGCTAAAGCTATTAATTTATTATATTGTGCTGTAAATGCTGATGATTACAGGAAGATATCTTGTTGCACAACGGCGAAGCAAATGTGGAACAAGCTGGAAATTACGCACGAAGGTACGGACCAGGTAAGGGAAGCCAAAATTGATTTCCTAACCCATGCATATGAATTGTTTCACATGAAGGAAGGCGAAAAGGTCGATGAGATGTTTGAACGATTTTCAAAAATCGTAAATGATTTACATGCTCTTAAGAAGACCTTCACGGATAAGGAACTTGTCCGAAAAATTCTCCGAAGTCTCACTCCGGAATGGCGATCCAAGGCCGACGCGATTCAAGAATCCATTGGCATTTCAAATGTCACCATCGACGCATTAAGAGGTAATCTTAAAACTTATGAATCTACTATACTTAACCCTCTTGTTGATGATCAAAGGAAGCAAAGAATCGCTCTCAAGGCAAGCACAAGCCAACCTCAAAATGATGAGGACGGAGACAACGAGTTCGGACTCGTTATCAAGAGATTTCAAAAGTTCATGCGAAAAGAGTGTGAACGAAAGGGCAAAAAGCAAGGAGATCAAATAAAGTGCTATGAGTGCGGAGAAACCGGGCACATTAAATTAAAATTGCCCAAATGCTAAAAAGGAGAAGAAACCCTTCAAGAAGCAACGAGCATACACATCTTGGGGAGGCGACTCCGGTGACGAGTCAAGTGAGGAAGAAGAAGACGAAGCTGCAAATCTTTGTCTTATGGCACAAGAAGACAACAAAGAAGAGGTATGTAAAATTTCTTCCAAAAATTTCTTTTCCCTTGAAGAAATGCAAAATGCTTTTGATGAGTTGTATAGCGAATTTATTAAAGCTTCAAAAACTGTTAAGAGTATAAAAGAAAATGCTTCTTTAAAAGAAAAAGACTTTCAAAAACAACTCTCTTTCAAAGAAAAGGAATTGGAAAAACTGATTTTAGAAAATGAAAAGTTGAAAGAGGAAAACAAATTTTTTGGCAAGAGAAGCGCCGACAAGCCCGAGAGTTCTAGAAATTGTACTTCTTGCATGCATCTCAAAAATGAAGTAGAAAGGCTTAAGGGCACCTTAGATAAGTTTAACTCTTCTCATAAAAATTTGAATGAAGTGCTTGTTAATTTGAAGTCGACCAAGCATGGCATAGGTTTTAGAAACGAGCCTAAGGAGAAAGTCGAAGCCAACCCCCAACCACCTAAGGCTCAACCTAGGATAAATAAAACAAATGTTCATCCTAGATACAACAAACCTAGAAATGGTTTTCATCAATCGCAACCTAGAAATAATCATGCTAGAAATAATGCACATTCTAGGCCAAACAGTAGAAGGAATTTTGAACCTTTTAGAACACGTAGAAATGACTTCCAACCTAGAAACAACTATTCTAGAAATGATGCATATCCTAGAACAAACGGTAGGAGAAATGCTTTTCATGATTTGCACAATAGTTATATTGTCAAGAATAGAGTAAATGAATTTCGTCCGTCCAATTACTATCAACCTAGAAGGATGCATAATCCTAACGTGACTTGTCATTATTGTAGACGAATTGGACATATTGCTCCTGCTTGTTTTACACGACATAGACATAACACTCAATCACATCAATATGATTTGCCTAACCCCCAAGGACCCAAAATGGCATGGGTACCTAAAACTCATTAATCTGTTTTGTAGGTATGTTTGAAGGGATCAAGTGTACTATGGTACCTTGATAGTGGATGCTCCAAGCACATGATGGGAGACGAATCCAAATTCCTTCAACTAGAACACAAGGAAGGGGGAAGTGTTATTTTTGGTGATAACAACAAAGGAAAGATTATCGGCATCGGATCGGTCGGTAAGGATGAAATTTCTTCCATTAAGCATATATTACTTGTGAAAGGTTTAAAACATAATCTCTTGAGCATAAGTCAATTATGTGACAAGGGAAATCTTGTTTTATTTGATTCGGATGAATGCTTAGTTTTTAGACGTAGCGATTTTAAAATTATCCTTCGTGGTTTTAGAATGGATAACATTTATATGGTTGATCTTCCAAATTCTTTACCCGAATATGTGAATTGTTTAATGAGCAAAGAGGATGATTCTTGGTTATGGCATCGTAGAGTAGCTCACATCAACATGCATCTTTTGAACAAATTGGTTTCACAAAATTTAGTTGTTGGTCTTCCAAATTTGAAATTTGAAAATGACTCTATTTGTGATTCTTGTCAAAAAGAGAAGCAAACAAAAGCATCTTTTAAATCGAAAAATATTGTTTCAACTACTAGACCATTGCAATTGCTTCACATGGATTTGTTTGGACCATCTCGCATTGAGAGTCTTGGTAGAAATCGTTATGCTTTTGTTATTGTTGATGATTTTTCCAGATTTACTTGGACTTTATTTCTTGCCCATAAAAGTGATGCTTTTCAGAATTTTAAATATTTTCTTAAACGTGTTCAAAACGAAAAGGAAACAACCGTCACTTCAATTAGAAGTGATCATGGGGGAGAGTTTGATCACAATCTCTTTGCGGACTTTTGTGACGAACTCGGTATTGAGCATACCTTTTCCGCTCCACGAACACCACAACAAAATGGGGTGGTGGAAAGGAAAAATAGGTGTCTCGAAGAGATGGCTAGAACCATGATCGAAGAGGCTAAGATTCCCAAACATTTTTGGGCGGATGCCGTGAGTACCGCATGCTACATTTTAAATAGAGTAGTCATAAGGCCAATACTCATGAAAACCCCTTATGAACTCTACAAGGGAAGGAAACCAAATATCTCCCATTTTAGAGTATTCGGTTGTAAATGTTTTATTCATAACAATGGAAAAGATCAATTGGGAAAATTTGATGCCAAATCCGATGAGGGAATTTTTATTGGGTATTCTTCACGTAGCAAAGCATATAGGGTATTTAATAATAGAACCCAAACTGTGGAGGAATCCCCTCATATTGTGTTTTCCGAAAATAATGCTCGCTTGGCGAGAAAGGATTCTTGTTCTGATCTTGCAGGTATTTTAAATAGTTTAAAAGACAAAGTACAAGAGGAAACTCCTAAGGAAACTCAAGATGAATCTTGGAACAATCAACGGAGGAAACGCCACAATTGGAGAATGAAACAAAGATGCCTAACGAGTGGAGGACAATCAAAGATCACCCTCTCGAACAGGTAATTGGCGACGTCGGAGAAAAGGTAAGTACCCGAAACTCCCTTAAGAACACCTTAGGACATACTGCTTTTGTTTCTCAAATTGAACCAACAACCATCTCTGAAGCAATTGGGGATGAATTTTGGACCTTGGCAATGCAAGAGGAGCTTAACCAATTCAAACGGAATGACGTTTGGGATTTGGTGCCAAGACCCGAAAATCATACCATAATTGGTACGAAATGGGTTTTTCGAAACAAACTAGATGAAAATGGTGTAATCACTAGAAACAAAGCTAGGCTTGTAGCAAAAGGCTATAATCAAGAAGAGGGTATTGACTATGAAGAAACATATGCTCCCGTATCTAGATTAGAAGCTATTCGTTTATTGCTTGCTTTTGCCTCTTCTATGAATTTTAATTTATATCAAATGGATGTGAAAAGTGCTTTTCTAAATGGTGTTATTCAAGAAGAAGTTTATGTTGAACAACCCCCCGGTTTTGAAGATTTTAAATCTCCCGATCATGTTTTCAAACTCAAAAAGGCTCTTTATGGTTTAAAACAAGCTCCCCGAGCTTGGTATGAAAGATTGAGTAAATTTCTATTGGAAAATGATTTCATTAGGGGGAAAGTTGACACCACTCTTTTTGTTAAGCATAAAAACAATGATATTTTATTAGTTCAAATCTATGTGGATGATATTATATTTAGTGCTACTAACAATGTTTTGTGCAAGAAATTTTCCGATTTAATGACAAACGAATTTGAGATGTCTATGATGGGTGAGTTAACATTCTTTTTGGGATTACAAGTAAAGCAAATGAATGAAGGTACGTTCATTTGCCAAGCGAAATATTGCAAAGCATTGCTGAAACGATTTGAAATGACCAATGCAAAAGCAATGGCAACCCCCATGAGCACATCCGATCATCTAGACAAAGATGAGAAAGGTAAGGAAGTCGACATCAAAAAGTATCGAGGTATGATTGGCTCTCTCCTTTATCTTACTGCTAGTCGTCCGGACATCATGTTTAGCGTGTGCTTATGCGCTCGTTATCAATCGTGTCCGAAGGAGTCTCACCTAACTACGGTGAAACGGATATTGAAGTATCTTATTGGTACTGTAAATGTGGGTCTATGGTACCCCAAAGGTTCTTCATGCCAACTCATTGGCTATTCCGATTCCGATTTTGCTGGATGCAAATTGGACCGCAAGAGCACTAGTGGCACTTGCCATTTGCTCGGTAGCTCCCTCGTTTCTTGGTTTAGCAAGAAACAAGTAAGTGTTGCGTTGTCCACAACCGAGGCTGAATATGTAGCCACGGGGAGTTGTTGCGCTCAAATCCTTTGGATGAAACAACAACTGTTGGACTATGGCCTAAGTCTTGATCATATCCCTCTTAGATGTGATAATACTAGTGCCATATGCTTGACGAAGAACCCCGTTGTTCATTCGCGAACAAAACACATTGAAATTAGACATCACTTTATGAGAGATCACGTTCTCAAGGGCGATGTCGAAATTGAATTTGTTGAAACCAAAGATCAATTGGCCGACATTTTTACAAAGCCCTTAGAGAAAGAGTCCTTCTTCCGAATTCGTAGTGAACTCGGGATCCTTGACTCCACGTTGATCTAAGTCATGCATTGCATTTTCCCTTTCACATGTTTTCTAACTTGAGCGTCGGAGACGTCTAACGTATTTTTGCAGGTATCGCCCTAAAGGCAGGGGGAATTATAAAGCTTGACGCACAGAACAATCGATTTCTCTTTTATATAATCGATTATCCAGTATCAATAATTGCGTTATTATTTCTGAAATTGCAGATTTAATAATTAAACAAGTTTTTCATTATTCTATATTTTTTTGCTAATGGCAAAAGGGGGAAGATAACGGGTATGCACTCTCAATACTTATCGGCATAAATTGAGGGGGAATTCATATATTGAGGGGGAACAATTGCATATCCATATACTTGTTGCATATCTTTACTTGTCTTGAATCGTCATTATGAATTGCCTAACATGCATATCCCGCTTAAAGTTTGCCATTATCAAAAAGGGGGAAATTGTTGGAAACACGTTCTCAAGGCATTATACTAAACGTGTGTTCATATTTGTAGGTTTTGATGAATGACAAACTATGCGCAAATTGACATATGACGAGATCCAAGCACAAGCGCAAAATTGATATACAACGAGATTCAAGCACAAGACAAAGATCGAGATTAAGTTTTACATGAGTTGGTATTTAATTGTGATCTTGATCCGACAACTTAAACTCAAGACTTGGCTTCTCTCGTAAAAATATTTTTAACAAATAATGCATATTTACTTTAGTCAAAATGATTTTTAAACATGCCTCTAAAATCTGGACTAAGATAATCGATTATGTACTTATGATAATTGATTATGTTTAAGTCAGCTGCTTGACAATCGATTGTGAACTTATGACAATCAATTGTGTTAAGGTAGTGAGCATCAGATTTTTCAAATCTGCATGACAATCGATTGTGAACCTTATGAAAATCGATTGTGATGAGGCAGTGTCCAGTTTTTCAAAGCCCAAAATAATCGATTGTGAAGCTAATGACAATCGATTGTGAAGAGACAGTGTCCATCAGCTTTTTCAAAGTCACAAAATAATCGATTGTGAACTTATGACAATCGATTGTGTTGAGGCAGTGTCTTCCAGACTTTTTCAAAGTTATTAAATAATCGATTGTGAACCTATAACAATCGATTGTCAAGAGGCAGTGTCTAAATTGATTTTTCAAGACTGATATATAATCGATTGTTAACTTAGTATAATCGATTGTATAACTGACCGTTGCCAAAATGTTTTCAAATACCATCAGGTAATCGATTATTGATTTCCTATAATCGATTGTTTTAATTAAAATCTGGAAAGGATTTTTTGAACGTTGCTGAGTAATCGATTATTGATTTCCTATAATCGATTGTTTGAAGTAAAATCCGGAAATGATTTTTTGAACGTTGCTGAGTAATCGATTCTAGATTTCTGACAATCGATTGTTTTACGTAAAATCTGGAAATGATTTTTTGAACGTTGCCAGTAATCGATTATTGATCTTAGATAATCGATTGTTAAGTGTAAAATCTGGGATTGATTTTTGGAAGAACTGGCAAACAATCGATTGTGGTAATTTGACAATCGATTGTCACTAAGTAAAATCAGCAATTCTTAATTGGCAATTAGGCAACGGTAATGCAAAGTTTTTCAACTATAAATACAGCTTCAATTCAGTCTTTTAAAAACAACAACATACAACAACTGATCATACAATTGCTAAAGCTTGCATACTTTATTGCTTATCATTTTATATTCATTACATAAGCTTTTGAGAGCCAAACTCTTGTCGGAAGTTGTTGCGATCTTGAGCGTATTCTTTTTAGTCATATCTACTCTTAAAGGAGTGTCTTGTTTGAGTGCTAAGTGTTTTTGTACACTTGAAGGGAAGTGTTAGTCCCTTGTGTTGTAAGAAGGAACTTGTGTTTCCTTGGTTGAAGTCTTGGAGTGTTGTATCTCCGAGCAAAGGTTGTTGAGGCTTGTGTCCTCAAGTTGTAACGGTTTGTTGAGCACCCGTAAGCTTAACAAGTTAGTGGAAATCTCGAGAGAGTCTCTCGGGTTGTGGTGAACCAGGATATATCGGAGCGTTTGTTCTAATTTATTTACTTATCGCACTTATTTATTTCCTGCAATTTTTAAATTCCGCAAATTTACGCTAATTTTTATTATAAAGCTATTCACCCCCCCTAGCGTTAAGCGTATTGTCTAACAGTCATGACGTGTCAGGCCATGGCCATGGAACGTGTCAGGACGTCGCAGGACATGGCAGGACGTGGCCATGGCATAACTCATGACGTCGCAGTACATAGCAGGGCATGGCCA
The DNA here is from genome assembly GCA_034376525.1 of Nicotiana benthamiana. Classification (NCBI taxonomy): domain Eukaryota; kingdom Viridiplantae; phylum Streptophyta; class Magnoliopsida; order Solanales; family Solanaceae; genus Nicotiana; species Nicotiana benthamiana. The sequence continues at coordinate 104,378 of JAXGFW010000086.1, read as the reverse complement.
TGGCAAGAGTCAGGACGTCGTAGGACGCGTCAGGCCATGGCCATGGCACGTGTCAGGACGCATCAGGACATGGCAGGGCGTGGCGATGGCACAAGTCGGGATGTCGCAGGACACAGCAGGGCGTGGCCATGGCACGTGTCAGGTTCAGGACATGGCCATGGCACGTGTCAGGACGCGTCATGACATGGCAGGGCGTGGCCATGGCACGAGTCGGGACGTCGAAGAACATGGCAGGGCGTGGCCATGGCACGAGTCAGGACGTCGCACGACATGGCAGGGCGTGGCCATGGCACGAGTCGTAACGTCGCAGGACATGTCAGGACATGGCCATGGCACGTGTCAGGACGCGTCAGGACGTGGCAGGGCGTGGCCATGGCATGAGTCAGGACGTCGCAGGACATGGCAGGCTATTGCCATGGCACGAGTCAAGACGTCGCAGGACATAGCAGGCTATGGCCATGGTACGTGTCACGACGCGTCCAGACATGGCAATGGCACGCGTCAGGACGTGGCAGGGCGTGGCCATGGCACGAGTCAGGACGTCGCAGGACATGGCCATGGCACGCGTCAGGACATGGCAGGGCGTGGTCATGGCACGAGTCAGGACGTCACAGGACATGGCAGGATATGGTCATGGTACGTGTCAGGACGCGTCAGGACGTGACCATGGCACGATTCAGGACGTCGGAGGACATGGCAAGATATGGTTATGGTACGTGTCATGACGTGTCAGGCCATGGCCGTGGAACGTGTCAGGACGTCGCAGGACATGGCAGGATAAGGTCATGGTACGTGTCAAGACGTGTCAAGCCATGGCCATGGTACGTGACAGGACGTCGCAGGACATGGCAGGATATGGTCATGGTACGTGTCAGGTAATGGCAGGGCGTGGTCATGGCACGAGTCAGGACGTCACAGGACATGGCAGGATATGGTCATGGTACGTGTCAGGACGCGTCAGGACGTGACCATGGCACGATTCAGGACGTCGGAGGACATGGCAAGATATGGTTATGGTACGTGTCATGACGTGTCAGCCATGGCCGTGGAACGTGTCAGGACGTCGCAGGACATGGCAGGATAAGGTCATGGTACGTGTCAAGACGTGTCAAGCCATGGCCATGGTACGTGACAGGACGTCGCAGGACATGGCAGGATATGGTCATGGTACGTGTCAGGCCGTGTCAGGACATGGCCATGGTACGTGTCAGGACATGACCATGGCACGACATCGCACTACGTCTCTCCAAGCCGCGCCACGTCGCACCACGTCTAATTCTAACCAATGTTTAGAAACATGTCAAGCGCAATAATGTTGGTGGTCGTTGGCGACGGTGGTGGAAACTCAGGCTGGTTCGAGCAGTAGTGTCGGGCGACGGCCGGTCGACACGTGTCAGGATATGGCCATGGCACGAGTCAGGACGTCGCAGTATGAGTCAGGACATGGCCATGGCACGTGTCAGGACGCGTCAAGACATGGCAGTGGCTCGTGTCAGGACACGTCAAGACATGGCAGGGCGTGGCCGTGGCATGACACATGACGTCGCATTACATGGCAGGGCGTGGTCATGGCACGAGTTAGGACGTCGTAGGACGCGTCAGGCCATGGCCATGGCACGTGTCAGGACGCATCAGGACATGGCCATGGCATGAGTCAGGACATATCAGGACATGGCCATGGCACGTGTCAGGACGCGTCAGGACATGGCAGGGCGTGGCCATGGCACGAGTCGGGATGTCAGAGGACATGGCAGGGCGTGGCCATGGCACGTGTTAGGACGCATTAGGACGTGGCCATGCCACGTGCCAGGATGCGTTAGGACATGGCGGGGCGTGGCCATTGCACGAGTCGGGACGTCGCAGGACATGGCAGGGTGTGGCCTAGGCACGAGTCAGGACGTTGCAGGACATGGCCATGGCACGAGTCGGGACGTCGCAGGACGTGTCCGAACATGCCCATGGCACGCGTCAGGACGTGGCAGGGCGTGGCCATGGCACGAGTCCGGACGTTACAGGACATGGCCATGGCACGCGTCAGGACGTAGCAGGATGTGGTCATGGCACGAGTCAGGATGTCGCAGGACATGGCAGGATATGGCCATGGTACGTGTCAGGACGTGGCCATGGTACGTGTCAAGACGCGTCAGGACGTGGCCATGGCACGTGTCAGGACGTCGCAAGACATGGCAGGATATGATCATGGTATGTGTCATGATGTGTCAGGCCATGGCCATGGTACGTGTAAGGACATCGCAGGACATGGCAGGATATGGTCATGGTACGTGTCAGGGCGTGTCTGGCCATGGACATGGTACGTGTAAGGACGCTTAGGACATGGCAGGGTATGGTCATGGTACGTGTCAGGACGTGTCAGGACTTGGCCATGGTACGTGTCAAGACGTGGCCATGGTACGACATCGCACTACGTCGCTCCAAGCCGCACCACGTCGCACCACGTCTATATCTAACCAATGCTTAGAAACATGTCAAGCGCAATGATATTGGTGGTCGTTGGCGGCGGTGTTTGAATGTCGGGGTGGTTTGAGCGGTAGCGTCGGCCGACGACCGGTCGACACTTGTCAGGACATGGCCATGGCACGAGTTAGGACGTCGCAGGCAGGACATGGCCATGGCACGTGTCAGGACGCGTCAGGACATGGCAGTGGCACGTGTCAGGACACGTCAGGACATGGCAGGGCGTGGCCATGGCATGACTCATCACGTCGCAGGACATGGCAAGGCGTGGCCATGGCAAGAGTTAGGACGTCGCAGGACGCGTCAGGATATAGCCATGGCACGTGTCAGTACGCATCAGGACATGTCCATGGCACGAGTCTGGACGCATCAGGACATGGGCATTGCACGTGTCAGGACGCTTCAGGACATGACAGGGCGTGGCCATGGCTCGAGTCGGGACGTCGCAGGATATGGCAGGGCGTGGCCATGGCACGTGTCAGGACGCATCAGGAGATGGTCATGCCACGTGTCAGGACGCATCAGGACATGGCAAGGCGTGGCCATGGCACGAGTCGGGACGTCGCAGGACATGGCAGGGCGTGTCCATGGAACGAGTCAGGACGTCACAAGACATGGCAGGGCGTGGCTATGGCACGAGTCGGGACATCGCAGGACGTGTGAAGACATGGCCATGCCACGTGTCAGGACGCGTCAGGACATGGCCATGGCACGTGTCAGGACGCATCAGGACATGGCAGGGCGTGGCGATGGCACGAGTCGGGACGTCGCAGGACACAGCAGGGCGTGGCCATGGCACGTGTCAGGACGCATCAGGACATGGCCATGGCACGTGTCAGGACGCGTCAGGACATGGCAGGGCGTGGCCATGGCACGAGTCGGGACGTCGAAGAACATGGCAGGGCGTGGCCATGGCACGAGTCAGGACGTCGCACGACATGGCAGGGCGTGGCCATGGCACGAGTCGTAACATCGCAGGACATGGCCATGGCACGTGTCAGGATGCGTCAGGACATGGAAGGGCGTGGCCATGGCATGAGTCAGGACGTCGCAGGACATGGCAGGCTATGGCCATGGCACGAGTCAGGATGTCGCAGGACATAGCAGGCTATGGCCATGGTACGTGTCACGACGCGTCCAGACATGGCAATGGCACGCGTCAGGACGTGGCAGGGCGTGGCCATCGCACGAGTCAGGACGTCGCAAGACATGGCCATGGCACGCGTCAGGACATGGCAGGGCGTGGCCATGGCACGAGTAAGGACGTCACAGGACATGGCAGGATATGGTCATGGTATGTGTCAGGACGCGTCAGGACGTGACCGTGGCACGATTCAGGACGTCGAAGGACATGGCAAGATATGGTTATGGTACGTGTCATGACGTGTCAGGCCATGGCCATGGAATGTGTCAGGACGAGGCAGGATATGGCAGGATAAGGTCATGGTACGTGTCAAGACGTGTCAGGCCATGGCCATGGTACGTGACAGGACGTCGCAGGACATGGCAGGATAATGTCATGGTACGTGTCGGGACGTGTCAGGACATGGCCATGGTACGTGTCAGGACATGACCATGGCACGACATCGAACTACGTCTCTCCAAGCCGCGCCACGTCGCACCACTGCGACGAGTCAGGACATGGCCATGGCACGTGTCAGGACGCGTCAAGACATGGTAGTGGCTCGTGTCAGGACACGTCAGGACATGGCAGGTCGTGGCCATGGCAAGAGTCAGGACGTTGTAGGACGCGTCAGGCCATGGCCATGGCACGTGTCAGGACGCATCAGGACATGGCCATGGCATGAGTAAGGACGTATCAGGACATGGCCATGGCACGTGTCAGGACGCGTCAGGACATGGCAGGGCGTGGCCATGGCACGAGTCGGGATGTCGCAGGACATGGCAGGGCGTGGCCATGGCACGTGTCAGGACGCATCAGGACGTGGCTATGCCACGTGCAAGGACGCGTTAGGACATGGCGAGGCGTGGCCGTTGCACGAGTCGGGACGTCGCAGGACATGGCAGGGTGTGGCATAGGCACGAGTCAGGACGTCGCAGGACATGGCCATGGCACGAGTCTGGACGTCGCAGGACGTGTCCGGACATGCCCATGGCACGCGTCAGGACGTGGCAGGGCGTGGCCATGGCACGAGTCAGGACGTCACAGGACATGGCCATGGCACGCGTCAGGACGTAGCAGGATGTGGTCATGGCACGAGTTAGGATGTCGCAGGTCATGGCAGGATATGGCCATGGTACGTGTCAGGACGCGTCAGGACGTGGCCATGGTACGTGTCAAGACGCGTTAGGACCTGGCCATGGCACGTGTCAGGACGTCGCAAGACATGGCAGGATATGATCATGGTATGTGTCATGACGTGTCAGGCCATGGCCATGGTACGTGTAAGGACGTCGCAGGACATGGCACGATATGGTCATGGTACGTGTCAGGACGTGTCTGGCCATGGCCATGGTACGTGTAAGGACGCGTAGGACATGGCAGGGTATGGTCATGGTACGTGTCAGGACGTGTCAGGACTTGGCCATGGTACGTGTCAAGACGTGGCCATGGCACGACATCGCACTACGTCGCTCCAAGCCGCACCACGTCGCACCACGTCTATTGCTAACCAATGCTTAGAGACATGTCAAGCGCAATGATGTTCGTGGTTGTTGGCGGCGGTTTTTGAATGTCGGGGTGGTTCGAGCGGTAGCGTCGGCCGACGACCGGTCGACACTTGTCAGGACATGGCCATGGCACGAGTTAGGACGTCGCAGGCAGGACATGGCCATGGCACGTGTCAGGACGCATCAGGACATGGCAGTGGCACGTGTCAGGACATGTCAGGACATGGCAGGGCGTGGCCATGGCATGACTCATCACGTCGCAGGACATGGCAAGGCGTGGCCATGGCAAGAGTTAGGACGTCGCAGGACGCGTCAGGATATAGCCATGGCACGTGTCAGTACGCATCAGGACATGTCCATGGCACGAGTCTGGACGCATCAGGACATGGGCATTGCACGTGTCAGGACGCTTCAGGACATGGCAGGGCGTGGCCATGGCACGAGTCAGGACGTCACAGGACATGGCTGGATATGGTCATGGCACGTGTCAGGACGCGTCAGGACGTGACCATGGCACGATTCAGGACGTCGAAGGACGTGGCAAGATATGGTTATGGTACGTGTCATGACGCGTCAGGCCATGGCCATGGAACGTGTCAGGACGTCGCAGGATATGGCAGGATAAGGTCACGGGACGTGTCAAGACGTGTCAGGCCATGGCCATGGTACGTGACAGGACGTCGCAGGACATGGCATGATATGATCATGGTACGTGTCGGGACGTGTCAGGACATGGCCATGGTACGTGTCAGGACATGACCATGGCACGACATCGCACTACATCTCTCCAAGCCGCGCCACGTCGCACCACGTCTAATTCTAACCAATGCTTAGAAACATGTCAAGCGCAATGATGTTGGTGGTCGTTGGCGACGGTGGTCGAAACTCAGGGTGGTTCGAGCAGTAGCGTCGGGCGACGGCCGGTCGACACGTGTCAGGATATGGCCATGGCACGAGTCAAGACGTCACAGTACGAGTCAGGACATGGCCATGGCACGTGTCAGGACGCGTCAAGACATGGCAGTGGCTCGTGTCAGGACACGTCAGGACATGGCAGGGCGTGGCCATGGCAAGAGTCAGGTAGTCGTAGGACGCGTCAGGCCATGGCCATGGCACATGTCAGGACGCATCAGGACATGGCCATGGCATGAGTCAGGACGTATCAGGACATGGCCATGGCACGTGTCAGGACGCGTCAGGACATGGCAGGGCGTGGCCATGGCACGAGTCGGGATGTTGCAGGACATGGCAGGGCGTGGCCATGGCACGTGTCAGGACGCATCAGGACGTGGCCAAGCCACGTGCCAGGACGCGTTAGGACATGGCAGGGCGTGGCCATTGCACGAGTCGGGACGTCGCAGGACATGGCAGGGTGTGGCCTAGGCACGAGTCAGGACGTCGCAGGACATGGCCATGGCACGAGTCGGGACGTCGCAGGACGTGTCCGGACATGCCCATGGCACGCGTCAGGACGTGGCAGGGCGTGGCCATGGCACGAGTCAGGACGTCACAGGACATGGCCATGGCACGTGTCAGGACGCGTCAGGACGTGGCAGGGCGTGGCCATGGCACGAGTCACGATGTCGCAGGACATAGCAGAATATGGCCATGGTACGTGTCAGGAAGCGTCAGGACGTGGCCATGGTACGTGTCAAGACGCGTCAGGACGTGGCCATGTCACGTGTTAGGACGTCGCAAGACATGGCAGGATATGATCATGGTATGTGTCATGACGTGTCTGGCCATGGCCATGGTACGTGTAAGGACGTCGCAGGACATGGCAGGATATGGTCATGGTACGTGTCAGGACGTGTCTGGCCATGGCCATGGTACGTGTAAGGACGCGTAGGACATGGCAGGGTATGGTCATGGTACGTGTCAGGACGTTTCAAGACTTGGCCATGGTACGTGACAGGACGTCGCAGGACATGGCAGGATATGGTCATGGTACGTGTCGGGACGTGTCAGGACATGGCCATGGTACGTGTCAGGACATGACCATGGCACGACATCGCACTACGTCTCTCCAAGCCGCGCAACGTCGCACCTCGTCTGATTCTAATGTCAAGCGCAATGATGTTGGTGGTCGTTGGCAACGGTGGTGGAACCTCAGGGTGGTTCGAGCAGTAGCTCTCGGGCGACGGCCGGTCGACACGTGTCAGGATATGGCCATGGCACGAGTCAGGACGTCGCAGTACGAGTCAGGAAATGGCCATGGCACGTGTCAGGACGCGTCAAGACATGGCAGTGGCTCGTGCCAGGACACGTCAGGACATGGCAGGGCGTGGCCATGGCATGACATATGACGTCGCATTACATGGTAGGGCGTGGCCATGGCAAGAGTCAGGACGTCGTAGGACGCGTCAGGCCATGGCCATGGCACGTGTCAGGACGCATCAGGACATGGCCATGGCATGAGTCAGGACGTATCAGGACATGGCCATGGCACGTGTCAGGACGCGTCAGGACATGGCAGGGCGTGGCCATGGCACGAGTCGGGATGTCGCAGGACATGGCAGGGCGTGGCCATGGCACGTGTCAGGACGCATCAGGACGTGGCCATGCCACGTGCCAGGACGCGTTAGGACATGGCAGGGCGTGGCCATTGCACGAGTCGGGACGTCGCAGGACATGGCAGGGTGTGGCCTAGGAACGAGTCAGGACATCGCAGGACATGGCCATGGCACGAGTCGGGACGTTGCAGGAGGTGTCCAGACATGCCCATGGCACGCGTCAGGACGTGGCAGGGCGTGGCCAAGGCACGAGTCAGGACGTCACAGGACATGGCCATGGCACGCGTCAGGACGTAGCAGGATGTGGTCATGGCACGAGTCACGATGTCGCATGACATAGCAGAATATGGCCATGGTCGTGTCAGGACGCGTCAGGACGTGGCCATGGTACATGTCAAGACGCGTCAGGACGTGGCCATGGCATGTGTCAGGACGTCGCAAGACATGGCAGGATATGATCATGGTATGTGTCATGACGTGTCAGGCCATGGCCATGGTACGTGTAAGGACGTCGCAGGACATGGCAGGATATGGTCATGGTACGTGTCAGGACGTGTCTGTCCATGGCCATGGTACGTGTAAGGACGCGTAGGACATGGCAGGGTATGGTCATGGTACGTGTCAAGACGTGTCAGGACTTGGCCATGGTACGTGTCAAGACGTGGCCATGGCACGACATCGCACTACGTCGCTCCAAGCCGCACCACGTCGCACCACGTCTATATCTAACCAATGCTTAGAAACATGTCAAGCGCAATGATGTTGGTGGTCGTTGGCGACGGTGTTTGAATGTCGGGGTGGTTCGAGCGGTAGCGTCGGCCGACGACCGGTCGACACTTGTCAAGACATGGCCATGGCACGAGTTAGGACATCGCAGGCAGGACATGGCCATGGAACGTGTCAGGACGCGTCAGGACATGGCAGTGGCACGTGTCAGGACACGTCAGGACATGGCAGGGCGTGGCCATTGCATGACTCATCACGTCGCTAGACATGGCAGGATATGATCATGGTATGTGTCATGACGTGTCAGGCCATGGCCATGGTACGTGTAAGGACGTCGCAGGACATGGCAGGATATGGTCATGGTACGTGTCAGGACGTGTCTGGCCATGGCCATTGTACGTGTAAGGACGCGTATTACTTGCCAGTGTATGGTCATGGTACGTGTCAGGACGTGTCAGGACTTGGCCATGGTACGTGTCAAGACGTGGCCATGGTACGACATCACACTACGTCGCTCCAAGCCGCACCACGTTGCACCACGTCTATATCTAACCAATGCTTAGAAACATGTCAAGTGCAATGATGTTGGTGGTCCTTGGCGGCGGTGTTTGGATGTCGGGGTGGTTCGAGCGGTAGCGTCGGCCGACGACCGGTCGACACTTGTCAGGACATGGCCATGGCACGAGTCAAGATGTTACAGGACGAGTCAGGACATGGCCATGGCACGTGTCAGGACGCGTCAGGACATGGCAGTGGCACGTGTCAGGACACGTCAGGACATGGCAGGGCGTGGCCATGGCATGACTCATCACGTCGCAGGACATGGCGAGGCGTGGCCATGGCAAGATTAAGGACGTCGCAGGACGCGTCAGGATATAGCCATGGCACGTGTCAGTACGCATAAGGACATGTCCATGGCACGAGTCTGGACGAATCAGGACATGGGCATTGCACGTGTCAGGACGCTTCACGACATGGCAGGGCGTGGTCATGGCACGAGTCGGGACGTCTCAGGATATGGCAGGGCGTTCCATGGCACGTGTCAGGACGCATCAGGACATTGTCATGCCACGTGACAAGACGCATCAGGACATGGCAGGGCATGGCCATGGCACTAGTCGGGACGTCGCACGACATGGCAGGGCGTGTCCATGGAACGAGTCAGGACGTCGCAGGACATGGCAGGGCGTGGCTATGGCACGAGTCGGGACGTCGCAGGACGTGTGAAGACATGGCCATGCCACGTGTCAGGACGCGTCAGGACATGGCCATGGCACGTGTCAGGACGCATCAGGACATGGCAGGGCAAGGCGATGGCACGAGTCGGGACGTCGCAGGACACAGCAGGGCGTGGCCATGGCACGTGTCAGGACGCATCAGGACATGGCCATGGCACGTGTCAGGACGCGTCAGGACATGGCAGGGCGTGGCCATGGCAAGAGTCAGGTAGTCGTAGGACGCGTCAGGCCATGGCCATGGCACATGTCAGGACGCATCAGGACATGGCCATGGCATGAGTCAGGACGTATCAGGACATGGCCATGGCACGTGTCAGGACGCGTCAGGACATGGTAGGGCGTGGCCATGGCACGAGTCGGGATGTCGCAAGACTTGGCAGGGCGTGGCCATGGCACGTGTTATGACGCATCAGGACGTGGCCAAGCCACGTGCCAGGATGCGTTAGGACATGGCGGGGCGTGGCCATTGCACGAGTCGGGACGTCGCAGGACATGGCAGGGTGTAGCCTAGGCACGAGTCAGGACGTCGCAGGACATGGCCATGGCACGAGTCGGGACGTCGCAGGACGTGTCCGGACATGCCCATGGCACGCGTCAGGACGTGGCAGGGCGTGGCCATGGCACGAGTCAGGACGTCACAGGACATGGCCATGGCACGCGTCAGGACGTAGCAGGATGTGGTCATGGCACGAGTCACGATGTCGTAAGACATAGCAGAATATGGCCATGGTACGTGTCAGGACGCGTCAGGACGTGGCCATGGCACGTGTCAGGGCGTCGCAAGACATGGCAGGATATGATCATGGTATGTGTCATGACGTGTCAGGCCATGGCCATGGTACGTGTAAGGACGTCGCAGGACATGGCAGAATATGGTCATGGTACGTGTCAGGACGTGTCTGGTCATGGCCATGGTACGTGTCAGGACGCGTAGGACATGGCAGGGTATGGTCATGGTACGTGTCAGGACGTTTCAGGACTTGGCCATGGTACGTGTCAATACGTGGCCATGGCACGACATCGCACTACGTCGCTCCAAGCCGCACCACGTCGCACCACGTTTATATCTAACCAATGCTTAGAAACATGTCAAGCGCAATGATGTTGGTGGTCGTTGGCGGCGGTGTTTGAATTTCGGGGTGGTTCGAGCAGTAGCGTCGGGCGACGGCCGGTCGACACGTGTCAGGACATGGCCATGGCACGAGTCAGGACGTCGCAGGACGAGTCAGGACATGGCCATGGCACGTGTCTGGAGCGTCAGGACATGGCAGTGGCACGTGTCAGGACACGTCAGGACATGGCAGGGCGTGGCCATGGCATAACTCATGACGTCGCAGTACATGGCAGGGCGTGGCCATGGCAAGAGTCAGGACGTCGTAGGACGCGTCAGGCCATGGCCATGGCACGTATCAGGACATGGCAGGGCGTGGCGATGGCACGAGTCGAGACGCGCAGGACACAGCAGGGCGTGGCCATGGCACGTGTCAGGACGCATCAGGACATGGCCATGGCACGTGTCAGGACGCGTCAGGACATGGCAGGGCGTGGCCATGGCACGAGTCAGGACGTCGCAGGACATGGCAGGCTATGGCCATGGCACGAGTCAGGACGTCGCAGGACATGGCAGGGCGTGGCCATGGCACGAGTCGTAACGTCGCAGGACGTGTCAGGACATGGCCATGGCACGTGTCAGGACACGTCAGGACATGGCAGGGCGTGGCCATGGCATGAGTCAGGACGTCGCAGGACATGGCAGACTATGGCCATGGCACGAGTCAGGACGTCGCAGGACATAGCAGGCTATGGCCATGGTACGTGTCAGGACGCGCCCAGACATGGCAATGGCACGCGTCAGGACGTGGCAGGGCGTGGCCATGGCACGAGTCAGGACGTCGCAGGACATGGCCATGGTACGCGTCAGGACATGGCAGGGCGTGGTCATGGCACGAGTCAGGACGTCACAGGACATGGCAGGATATGGTCATGGTACTTGTCAGGACGCGTCAGGACATGGCAGGGCGTGGCGATGCCACGAGTCAGGACGTCGCAGGACATGGCCATGGCACGATTATGGACGTCGCAGGACATGGCAAGATATGGTTATGGTACGTGTCATGACGTGTCAGGCTATGGCGATGGCACGAGTCGGGACGTCGCAGGACACAGCAGGGCGTGGCCATGGCACGTGTCAGGACGTCGCAGGACATGGAAGACTATGGCCATGGCACGAGTCAGGACGTCGCAGGACATAGCAGGCTATGGTCATGGTACGTGTCAGGACGCGCCCAGACATGGCAATGGCACGCGTGAGGACGTGGCAGGGCGTGGCCATGGCACGAGTCAGGACGTCACAGGACATGGCAGGATATGGTCATGGTACTTGTCAGGACGCGTCAGGACATGACCATGGAACGATTCAGGACGTCGCAGGACATGGCAAGATATGGTTATGGTACGTGTCATGACGTGTCAGGCCATGGACATGGAACATGTCAGGACGTCGCAGGACATGGCAGGATAAGGTCATGGTACGTGTCAAGACGTGTCAGGCCATGGCCATGGTACGTGACAGGACGTCGCAGGACATGGCAGGATATGGTCATGGTACGTGTCAGACGTGTCAGGACATGGCCATGGTACGTGTCAGGACGTGACCATGGCACGACATCGCACTACGTCTCTCCAAGCCGCACCACGGCGCACCACGTATAATTCTAACCAATGCTAAGAAACATGTCAAGCGCAATGATGTTGGTGGTCGTTGGCGACGGTGGTGGAAACTCTGGGTGGTTCGAGGAGTAGCATCGGGCGACGGCCGGTCGACTCGTGTCAGGATATGGCCATGGCACGAGTCAGGACGTCGCAGTACGAGTCAGGACATGGCCATGGCACGTGTCAGGACGCGTCAGGACATGGCAGTGGCTCGTGTCAGGACACGTCAGGACATGGCAGGGCATGGCCATGGCATGACTCATGACGTCGCATTACATGGCAGGGCGTGGCCATGGCAAGAGTCAGGACGTCGTAGGACGCGTCAGGCCATGGCCATGGCACGTGTCAGGACGCATCAGGACATGGCCATGGCATGAGTCAGGACGCATCAGGACATGGCCATGGCACGTGTCAGGACGCGTCAGGACATGTCAGGGCGTGGCCATGGCACGAGTCAGGATGTTGCAGGACATGGCAGGGCGTGGCCATGGCACGTGTCAGGACGCATCCGGACGTGGCCATGCCACGTGTCAGGACGCGTTAGGACATGGCGGGGCGTGGCCATGGCACGAGTCGGGAAGTCGCAGGACATGGCAGGGTGTGGCCTAGGCACGAGTTAGGACGTCGCAGGACATGGCCATGGCACGAGTCGGGACGTCGCAGGACGTGTCCGGACATGCCCATGGCACGCGTCAGGACGTGGCAGGGCGTGGCCATGGCACGAGTCAGGACGTCACAGGACATGGCCATGGCACGCGTCAGGACGTAGCAGGGCGTGGTCATGGCACGAGTTAGGATGTCGCAGGACATGGCAGGATATGGCCATGGTACGTGTCATGACGCGTCAGGACGTGGCCATGGACGTGTGAGGACGCGTCAGGACGTGGCCATGGCACGTGTCAGGACGTCGCAAGACATGGCTGGATATGATCATGGTATGTGTCATGACGTGTCAGGCCATGGCCATGGTACGTGTAAGGACGTCGCAGGTCATGGCAGGATATGGTCATGGTACGTGTCAGGACGTGTCTGGCCATGTCCATGGTATGTGTAAGGACGCGTAAGACATGGCAGGGTATGGTAATGGTACATGTAAGGACATGTCAGGACTATGTCATGGCACGTGTCAAGACGTGGCCATGGCACGACATCGCACTACGTCGCTCCAAGCCCCACCACGTTGCACTACGTCTATTGCTAACCAATGCTTAGAAACATGTTAAGCGCAATGATGTTGGTGGTCGTTTGCGGCGGTTTTGGAAATGGCACGAGTCAGGACGTCACAGGACATGGCAGGAGATGGTCATGGTACGTGTCAAGACGCGTCAGGACGTGGCCATGGCACGATTATGGACGTCGCAGGACATGGCAAGATATGGTTATGGTACGTGTCATGATGTGTCAGGCCATGGCCATGGAACGTGTAGGACATGGCCATGGCCGAGTCAGGACGTCGCAGGACGAGTCAGGACGTGGCCATGGCACGAGTCAGGACGTCGCAGGACGAGTCAGGACATGGCCATGGCACGTGTCAGGACGCATCAGGACATGGCAGTGGCACGTGTCAGGACACGTCAGGACATGGCAGGGCGTGGCCATAGCAGGACTCATGACGTCGCAGGACATGGCAGGGCGTGGCAATTGCAAAGTTATGACGTTGCAGGACGCGTCAGGACATGGCCATGGCACGTGTCAGGACGCATCAGGACATGGCCATGGCATGTGTCTGGACGCATCAGGACATGGCCATGGCACGTGTCAGGACGCGTCAGGACATGGCAGGGCGTGGCCATGGCACGAGTCGGGACGTCGCAGGACATGGCAGGGCGTGGCCATGGCACGTGTCAGGACGCATCAGGACATGGCCATGCCACGTGTCAGGACGCATCAGGACATGGCAGGGCGTGGCCATGGCACGAGTCGGGACGTCGCAGGACATGGCAAGGCATGGCCATGGCACGAGTCGGGACGTCGCAGGACATGGCAGGGTGTGGCCATGGCATGAGTCGGGACATCGCGGGACGTGTTAGGACATGGCCGTGGCACGTGTCAGGACGCATCAGGACATGGCCATGGCACGTGTCAAGACACGTCAGGACATGGCAGGGCGTGGCGATGGCACGAGTCGGGACGTCGCAGGACACGGCAGGGCGTGGCCATGGCACGTGTCAGGACGCATCAGGACATGGCCATGGCACGTGTCAGGACGCGTCAGGATATGGCAGGGCGTGGCCATGGCACGAGTCGGGACGTCGCAGAACATGGCAGGGCGTGGCCATGGCACGAGTCAGGACGTCGCAGGACATGGCAGGGCGTGGCCATGGCACGAGTCATAACGTCGCAGGACGTGTCAGGACATGGCCATGGCACGTGTCAGGACATGGCAGGGCGTGGCCATGGATGAGTCAGGACGTCGCAATACATGGCAGGCTATGGCCATGGCACGAGTGAGGACGTCGCAGGACATGGCAGGCTATGGCCATGGTACGTGTCAAGACGCGTCCAGACAAGGCCATGGCACGCGTCAAGACGTGGCAGGGCGTGGCCATGGCACGAGTCAGGACGTCGCAGGACATGGCCATGGCACGCGTCAGGACGTGGCAGGGCGTGGTCATGGCACGAGTCAGGACGTCACAGGACATGGCAGGAAATGGTCATGTTACGTGTCAGGACTCGTCAGGACGTGGCCATGGCACGATTTAGGACGTCGCAGGACATGGCAAGATATGGTTATGGTACGTGTCATGACGTGTCAGGCCATGGCCATGGAACGTGTCAGGACTTCGCAGGACATGGCAGGATATGGTCATGGTACGTGTCAGGACGTGTCAGGCCATGGCCATGGTACGTGACAGGACGTCGCAGGACATGGCAGCATATGGTCATGGTACGTGTCAGGACGTGTCAGGATATGGCCATGGTACGTGTCAGGACGTGACCATGGCACGACATCACGCTACGTCGCTCCAAGCCGCACCACGTCGCACCACGTCTAATTCTAACCAATGCTTAGAAACATGTCAAGCGCAATGATGTTGGTGGTCGTTGGCGACGGTGGTGGAAACTCGGGGTGGTTCGAGCAGTAGCGTCGGGCGACCGCCGGTAGACACGTGTCAAGCCATGGCCATGGAACGAGTCAGGACGTCGCAGGACGAGTCAGGACATGGCCATGGCACGTGTCAGGACGCGTCAGGACATGGCAGCTGCATGTGTCAGGACACGTCAGGACATGGCGGGGCGTGGCCATGGCATGACTCATGACATCGCAGTACATGGCAGGGCGTGGCCATGGCAAGAGTCAGGACGTCGCAGGACGCGTCACGACATGGCCATGGCACGTATCAGGACGCATCAGGACATGGCCATGGCATGAGTCAGGACGCATCAGGACATGGCCATGGCACATGTCAGGACACGTCAGGACATGGCAGGGCGTGGCCATGGCACGAGTCGGGACGTCGCAGGCATGGTAGGGCGTGGCCAAGGCACGTGTCAGGATGCATCAGGACGTGGCCATGCCACGTGTCAGGACGCGTCAGGACATGGCAGGGCGTGGCCATGGCACGAGTCGGGACGTCGCAGGACATATCAGGGCGTGGTCATGGCACGAGTCAGGACGTCACAGGACATGGCCATGGCACGAGTCGGGACGTCGCAGGACGTGTCCGGACATGGCCATGGCACGCGTCAGGACGTGGCAGGGCGTGGCCATGGCACGAGTCAGGACGTCACAGGACATGGCCATGGCACGCGTCAGGACGTAGCAGGGCGTGGTCATGGCACGAGTTAGGATGTCGCAGGACATGGAAGGATATGGCCATGGTACGTGTCAGGACGCGTTAGGACGTGGCCATGGACGTGTGAGGACGTGTCAGGACGTCGCAAGACATGGCTGGATATGATCATGGTATGTGTCATGACGTGTCAGGCCATGGCCATGGTACGTGTAAGGACGTCGCAGGACATGGCAGGATATGGTCATGGTACGTGTCAGGACGTGTCTGGCCATGGCCATGGTACGTGTAAGGACGCGTAGGACATGGCAGGGTATGGTCATGGTACGTGTCAGGACGTGTCAGGACTTGGCCATGGTACGTGTCAGGACGTGGCCATGGCACGACATCGCACTACGTCGCTCCAAGCCGCACCACGTCGCACCACGTCTATTGCTAACCAATGCTTAGAAACATGTCAAGCGCAATGATGTTCGTGGTCGTTGGCGGCGGTGGTAGAATGTTGGGGTAGTTCGAGCAGTAGCGTCGGCCGACGGCCGGTCGACACTTGTCAGGACATGGACATGGCACGAGTCACAACGTCGCAGGACAAGTCAGGACATGGCCATGGCACGCGTCACGATGCATCAGGACATGGCAGTGGCACGTGTCAGGACATGTAAGGACATGGCAGGGCGTGGCCATGGCATGACTAATCACGTCGCAGGACATGGCAGGGCGTGGCCATTGAAAGAGTCAGGACATCGCAAGACGCGTCAGGACATGGCCATGGCACGTGTCAGGACGCATCAGGACATGGCCATGGCACGAGTCAGGACGCATCAGGACATGGCCATGGCACGTGTCAGGACGCGTCAGGACATGGCAGGGCGTGGCCATGGCACGAGTCAGGACGTCACAGGACATGGCAGGATATGGTCATGGTACGTGTCAGGACGCGTCAGGACGTGGCCATGGCACGATTCAGGACGTCGCAGGACATGGCAAGATATGGTCATGGTACGTGTCATGACGTGTCAGGCCATGGCCATGGAACGTGTCAGGACGTCGCAGGACATGGCAGGATATGGTCATGGTACGTGTCAGGCCATGGCCATGGTACGTGACAGGACGTCGCAGGACATGGCAGGATATGGTCATGGTACGTGTCAGGACGTGTCAGGACATGGCCATGGTACGTGTCAGGACGTGACCATGGCACGACATCGCACTACATCGCTCCAAGCCGCACCACGTCGCACCACGTCTAATTCTAACCAATGCTTAGAAACATGTCAAGCGCAATGATGTTGGTGGTCGTTGGCGTCGGTGGTGGAAACTCTAGGTGGTTTGAGCAGTAGCGTCGGGCGACGGCCGGTCGACACGTGTCAGGCCATGGCCATGGGACGTGTCAGGACGCGTCAGGACATGGCAGTGGCACGTGTCAGGACATGGCATTCGATCGTGTCAGGACACGTCAAGACATGGCAGGGCAAGGCCATGGCAAGAGTCAGGACGTCGCAGGACGCGTCAGGACATGGCCATGGCACATGTCAGGACGCATCAGGACATGGCCATGGCATGAGTCAGGACGTATCAGGACATGGCCATGGCACGTGTCAGGACGCGTCAGGACATGGCAGGGCGTGGCCATGGCACGAGTCGGGATGTTGCAGGACATGGCAGGGCGTGGCCATGGCACGTGTCAGGACGCATCAGGACGTGGCCAAGCCACGTGCCAGGACGCGTTAGGACATGGCAGGGCGTGGCCATTGCACGAGTCGGGACGTCGCAGGACATGGCAGGGTGTGGCCTAGGCACGAGTCAGGACGTCGCAGGACATGGCCATGGCACGAGTCGGGATGTCGCAGGACGTGTCCGGACATGCCCATGGCACGCGTCAGGACGTGGCAGCGCGTGGCCATGGCACGAGTCAGGACGTCACAGGACATGGCCATGGCACGCGTCAGGACGTGGCAGGGCGTGGCCATGGCACGACTCACGATGTCGCAGGACATAGCAGAATATGGCCATGGTACGTGTCAGGAAGCGTCAGGACCTGGCCATGGTACGTGTCAAGACGCGTCAGGACGTGGCCATGGCACGTGTTAGGACGTCGCAAGACATGGCAGGATATGATCATGGTATGTGTCATGACGTGTCTGGCCATGGCCATGGTACGTGTAAGGACGTCGCAGGACATGGCAGGATATGGTCATGGTACGTGTCAGGACGTGTCTGGCCATGGCCATGGTACGTGTAAGGACGCGTAGGACATGGCAGGGTATGGTCATGGTACGTGTCAGGACGTTTCAGGACTTGGCCATGGTACGTGACAGGACGTCGCAGGACATGGCAGGATATGGTCATGGTACGTGTCGGGACATGTCAGGACATGGCCATGGTACGTGTCAGGACATGACCATGGCACGACATCGCACTACGTCTCTCCAAGCCGCACCACGTCGAACCACGTCTATTGCTAACCAATGCTTAGAAACATGTCTTGCGCAATGGTGTTTGTGGTCGTTGGCAACGGTGGTGGAATTTCGGGGTGGTTCGAGCGGTAGCGTTGGCCGACGACCGGTCGACACTTGTCAAGACATGGCCATAGCATGAGTCAGGACGTCGCAGGACGAGTCACGACATGGCCATGGCACGTGTCAGGACGCGTCAGGACATGGCAGTGGCACGTGTCAGGACACGTCAGGACATGGCAGGGCGTGGCCATGGCATGACTCATGACGTCGCAGGACATGGCAGGGCGTGGCCATGGCAAGAGTCAGGACGTCGTAGGACGCGTCAGGACATGGCCATGGCACGTGTCAGGACGCATCAGGACATGGCCATGGCATGAGTCAGGACGCATCAGGACATGGCCATGGCACGTGTCAGGACGCGTCAGGACATGGCAGGGCGTGGCCATGGCACGAGTCGGGACGTCGCAGGACATGGCAGGGCGTGGCCATGGCACGTGTCAGGACGCATCAGGACATGGCCATGCCACGTGTCAGGACGCGTCAGGACATGGCAGGGCGTGGCCATGGCACGAGTCGGGACGTCGCAGGACATGGCAGGGCGTGGCCATGGAACGAGTCAGGACGTCGTAGGACATGGCCATGGCACGAGTCGAGACATCGTAGGACGTGTCTGGATATGGCCATGGCACGCATCAGGACGTGGCAGGGCGTGGCCATGGCACGAGTCAGGACGTCACAGGACATGGCCATGGCACGCGTCAGGACGTAGCAGGGCGTGGTCATGGCACGAGTCAAGGTGTCGCAGGACATGGCAGGATATGGCCATGGTACGTGTCAGGACGCGTCAGGACTTGGCCATGGTATGTGTTAGGACGCGTCAGGACGTGGCCATGGCACGATTCAGGACGTTTCAAGACATGGCAGGTTATGATCATGGTACATGTCATGACGTGGCAGGCCATGGCCATGGTACATGTAAGGACGTCGAAGGACATGGCAGGATATGGTCATGGTAAGTGTCAGGACGTGTCTGTCCTTGGCCATGGTACGTGTAAGGACGCGTTGGACATGGCAGGGTATGGTCATGATACGTGTCAAGACGTGTCAGGACTTGGCCATGGTACGTGTCAAGACGTGGCGATGGCATGACATCGCACTAATTCGCTCCATGCCGCACCATATCGCACCACGTCTATTGCTAACCAGTTCTTAGAAACATGTCAAGCTCAATGATGTTGGTGGTCGTTGGCGGCGGTTGTGGAATGTGGGGGTGGTTCGAGCTGTAGCGTCGGCCGACGACCGGTCAACACTTGTCAGGACATGGCCATGGCATGAGTCAGGACGTCGCAGGACGAGTCAGGACATGGCCATGGCACGTGTCAGGACGCGTCAGGACATGGCAGTGGCACGTGTCAGGACACGTCAGAACATGGCAGGGCGTGGCCATGGCATGACTCACGACGTCGCAGGACATGTCAGGATATGATCATGGTATGTGTCATGACGTGTCAGGCCATGGCCATGGTACGTGTAAGGACGTCGCAGGACATGGCAGGATATGGTCATGGTACGTGTCAGGACGTGTCTGGCCATGGCCATGGTACGTGTAAGGACGCGTAGGACATGGCAGGGTATGGTCATGGTACGTGTCAGGACGTGTCAGGACTTGGCCATGGTACGTGTCAAGACGTGGCCATGGCACGACATCACACTACGTCGCTCCAAGCCGTACCACGTTGCACCACGTCTATATCTAACCAATGCTTAGAAACATGTCAAGTGCAATGATGTTGGTGGTCCTTGGCGGCGGTGTTTGGATGTCGGGGTGGTTCGAGCGGTAGCGTCGGCCGACGACCGGTCGACACTTGTCAGGACATGGCCATGGCACGAGTTAGGACGTCGCAGGCAGGACATGGCCATGGCACGTGTCAGGACGCGTCAGGACATGGCAGTGGCACGTGTCAGGACACGTCAGGACATGGCAGGGCGTGGCCATGGCATGACTCATCACGTCGCAGGACATGGCGAGGCGTGGCCATGGCAAGATTAAGGACGTCGCAGGACGCGTCAGGATATAGCCATGGCACGTGTCAGTACGCATCAGGACATGTCCATGGCACGAGTCTGGACGAATCAGGACATGGGCATTGCACGTGTCAGGACGCTTCACGACATGGCAGGGCGTGGTCATGGCACGAGTTAGGACGTCGCAGGCAGGACATGGCCATGGCACGTGTCAGGACGCATCAGGACATTGTCATGCCACGTGACAAGACGCATCAGGCCATGGCAGGGCATGGCCATGGCACTAGTCGGGACGTCGCACGACATGGCAGGGCGTGTCCATGGAACGAGTCAGGACGTCGCAGGACATGGCAGAGCGTGGCTATGGCACGAGTCGGGACGTCGCAGGACGTGTGAAGACATGGCCATGCCACGTGTCAGGACGCATCAGGATATGGCCATGGTACGTGTCAGGACGCATCAGGACATGGCAGGGCATGGCCATGGCACGAGTCGGGACGTCGCAGGACATGGCAGGGCGTGGCCATGGAACGTGTCAGGACGCATCAGGACATGGCACTTGTCAAGACGTGACCATGGCACGGACATCGGCACTACGTCTCTCCAAGCCGCACCACGTCGCACCACGTGTATTGCTAACCAATGCTTAGAAACATGTCAAGCGCAATGATGTTCGTGGCCATGGCACGAGTCAGGACGTCGCACGACATGGCAGGGCGTGGCCATGGCACGAGTCGTAAAGTCGCAGGACATGGCCATGGCACGAGTCGGGACGTCGTAGGACATGGCAGGGCGTGGCCATGGCACGTGTCAGGACGCATCAGGCCATGGCCATGCCACGTGTCAGGACGCGTCAGGAAATGGCGGGGCGTGGCCATGGCAAGAGTCAGGACGTCGTAAGACGCGTTAGGACATAGCCATGGCACGTGTCAGGACGCATCAGGACATGGCCATGGCATGAGTCAGGACGCATCAGGACATGGCCATGGCACGTGTCAGGACGCGTCAGGACATGGCAGGGCGTGGCCATGGCACGAGTCGGGACGTCGCAAGACATGGCAGGGCGTGGCCATGGCACGTGTCAGGACGCATCAGGACGTGGCCAAGCCACGTGCCAGGACGCGTTAGGACATGGCAGGGCGTGGCCATTGCACGAGTCGGGACGTCGCAGGACATGGCAGGGTGTGGCCTAGGCACGAGTCAGGACGTCGCAGGACATGGCCATGGCACGAGTCGGGACGTCGCAGGACGTGTCCGGACATGCCCATGGCACGCGTCAGGACGTGGCAGGGCGTGGCCATGGCACGAGTCAGGACGTCACAGGACATGGCCATGGCACGCGTCAGGACGTAGCAGGATGTGGTCATGGCACGAGTCAGGATGTCGCAGGACATGGCAGGATATGGCCATGGTACGTGTCAGGACGCGTCAGGACGTGGCCATGGTACGTGTCAAGACGCGTCAGGACGTGGCCATGGCACGTGTCAGGGCGTCGCAAGACATGGCAGGATATGATCATGGTATGTGTCATGACGTGTCAGGCCATGGCCATGGTACGTGTAAGGACGTCGCAGGACATGGCAGAATATGGTCATGGTACGTGTCAGGACGTGTCTGGTCATGGCCATGGTACGTGTCAGGACGCGTAGGACATGGCAGGGTATGGTCATGGTACGTGTCAGGACGTTTCAGGACTTGGCCATGGTACGTGTCAAGACGTGGCCATGGCACGACATCGCACTACGTCGCTCCAAGCCGCACCACGTCGCACCACGTTTATATCTAACCAATGCTTAGAAACATGTCAAGCGCAATGATGTTGGTGGTCGTTGGCGGCGGTGTTTGAATTTCGGGGTGGTTCGAGCGGTAGCGTCGGCCGACGACCGGTCGACACTTGTCAGGACATGGCCATGGCACGAGTTAGGACATCGCAGGCAGGACATGGCCATGGAACGTGTCAGGACGCGTCAGGACATGGCAGTGGCACGTGTCAGGACACGTCAGGACATGGCAGGGCGTGGCCATGGCATGACTCATCACGTCGCAGGACATGGCAAGGCGTGGCCATGGCAAGAGTTTGGACGTCGCAGGACGCGTCAGGATATAGCCATGGCACGTGTCAGTACGCATCAGGACATGTCCATGGCACGAGTCTGGACGCATCAGGACATGGGCATTGCACGTGTCTGGACGCTTCAGGACATGGCAGGGCGTGGCCATGGCACGAGTCAGGACGTCGCAGGACATGGCAGGCTATGGCCATGGCACGAGTCAGGACGTCGCAGGACATAGCAGGGTATGGCCATGGTACGTGTCACGACGCGTCCAGACATGGCAATGGCACGCGTCAGGACGTGGCAGGGCATGGCCATGGCACGAGTCAGGACGTCGCAGGACATGGCCATGGCACGCGTCAGGACATGGCAGGGCGTGGCCATGGCACGAGTCAGGACGTCACAGGACATGGCAGGATATGGTCATGGTACGTGTCAGGACGCGTCAGGACGTGACCATGGCACGATTCAGGACGTCGAAGGACATGGCAAGATATGGTTATGGTACGTGTCATGACGTGTCAGGCCATGGCCATGGAACGTGTCAGGACGTCACAGGATATGGCAGGATAAGGTCATGGGACGTGTCATGACGTGTCAGGCCATGGCCATGGTACGTGACAGGACGTCGCAGGACATGGCAGGATATGATCATGGTACGTGTTAGGACGTGTCAGGACATGGCCATGGTACGTGTCAGGACGTGACCATGGCACGACATCGCACTACGTTGCTCCAAGCCGCACCACGTCGCACCACGTCTAATTCTAACCAATGCTTAGAAACATGTCAAGCGCAATGATGTTGGTGGTCGTTGGCGACGGTGGTGGAAACTCAGGGTGGTTCGAGCAGTAGCGTCGGGCGACGGCCGGTCGACACGTGTCAGGACATGGCCATGGCACGAGTCAGGACGTCGCAGGACGAGTCAGGACATGGCCATGGCACGTGTCAGGACGCGTCAGGACATGGTAGTGGCACGTGTCAGGACACGTCAGGACATGGCAGGGCGTGGCCATGGCAAGAGTCAGGACGTCGTAAGACGCATTAGGACATAGCCATGGCACATGTCAGGACGCATCAGGACATGGCCATGGCATGAGTCAGGACGCATCAGGACATGGCCATGGCACGTGTCAGGACACGTCAGGACATGGCAAGGCGTGGCCATGGCACGAGTCGGGACGTCGCAGGACATGGTAGGGCGTGGCCAAGGCACGTGTCAGGACGCATCAGGACGTGGCCATGCCACGTGTCAGGACGCGTCAGGACATGGCGGGGCGTGGCCATGGCACGAGTCGGGACGTCGCAGGACATGGCAGGGCGTGGCCATGGCACGAGTCAGGACGTCGCAGGACATGGCAGGGCGTGGCCATGGCACGAGTCGGGACGTCGCAGGACGTGTCCGGACATGCCCATGGCACGCGTCAGGACGTGGCAGGGCGTGGCAGGCTATGGCCATGGCACGAGTCAGGACGTCGCAGGACATAGCAGGCTATGGCCATGGTACGTGTCACGACGCGTCCAGACATGGCAATGGCACGCGTGAGGACGTGGCAGGGCGTGGCCATGGCACGAGTCAGGACGTTGCAGGACATGGCCATGGCACGCGTCAGGACATGGCAGGGCGTGGCCATGGCACGAGTCAGGACGTCACAGGACATGGCAGGATATGTTCATGGTACGTGTCAGGACGCGTCAGGACGTGACCATGGCACGTTCAGGACGTCGAAGGACATGGCAAGATATGGTTATGGTACGTGTCATGACGTGTCAGGCCATGGCCATGGAACGTGTCAGGACGTCGCAGGACATGGCAGGATAAGGTCATGGTACGTGTCAAGACGTGTCAGGCCATGGCCATGGTACGTGACAGGACGTCGCAGGACATGGCAGGATATGGTCATGGTACGTGTCGGGACGTGTCAGGACATGGCCATGGTACGTGTCAGGACATGACCATGGCACGACATCGCACTACGTCTCTCCAAGCCGCACCACGTCGCACCACGTCTAATTCTAACCAATGCTTAGAAACATGTCAAGCGCAATGATGTTGGTGGTCGTTGGCGACGGTGGTGGAAACTCAGGGTGGTTCGAGCAGTAGCGTCGGGCGACGGCCGGTCGACACGTGTCAGGATATGGCCATGGCACGAGTCAGGACGTCGCAGTACGAGTCAGGACATGGCCATGGCACGTGTCAGGACGCGTCAGGACATGGCAGTGGCTCGTGTCAGGACACGTCAGGACATGGCAGGGCGTGGCCATGGGATGACTCATGACATCGCATTACATGGCAGGGCGTGGCCATGGCAAGAGTCAGGACGTCGTAGGACGCGTCAGGCCATGGCCATGGCACGTGTCAGGACGCATCAGGACATGGCCATGGCATGAGTCAGGACGCATCAGGACATGGCCATGGCACGTGTCAGGACGCGTCAGGACATGGCAGGGCGTGGCCATGGCACGAGTCGGGACGTCGCAGGACATGGCAGGGCGTGGCCATGGCACGTGTCAGGACGCATCAGGACGTGGCCATGCCACGTGTCAGGACGCGTCAGGACATGGCGGGGCGTGGCCATGGCACGAGTCGGGACGTCGCAGGACATGGCAGGGCGTGGCCATGGCACGAGTCAGGACGTCGCAGGACATGGCCATGGCACGAGTCGGGACGTTGCAGGACGTGTCCGGACATGGCCATGGCACGCGTCAGGACGTGGCAGGGCGTGGCCATGGCACGAGTCAGGACGTCACAGGACATGGCCATGGCACGCGTCAGGACGTAGCAGGGCGTGGTCATGGCACGAGTCAGGATGTCGCAGGACATGGCAGGATATGGCCATGGTACGTGTCAGGACGCGTCAGGACGTGGCCATGGTACGTGTCAGGACGCGTCAGGACATGGCCATGGTACGTGTAAGGACGCGTAGGACATGGCAGGATATGATCATGGTACGTGTCATGACGTGTCAGGCCATGGCCATGGTACGTGTAAGGACGTCGCAGGACATGGCAGGATATGGTCATGGTACGTGTCAGGACGTGTCAGGCCATGGCCATGGTACGTGTAAGGACGCGTAGGACATGGCAGGGTATGGTCATGGTACGTGTCAGGACATGTCAGGACATGGCCATGGTACGTATCAGCACGTGACCATGGCACGACATCGTACTACGTCACTCCAAGCCGCACCATGTTGCACATCTAATTCTAAGCAATGCTTAAAAACATGTCAAGCGCAATGATGTTGGTGGTCATTGGCGGCGGTGGTGGAATGTCGGGGTGGTACGAGGGGTAGCGTCAGGCAACGGCCGGTCGACTCGTGTCATGACATGGCCATGGCACGAGTCAGGACGTCGCAGGACGAGTCAGGACATGGCCATGGCACGTGTCAGGACGCGTCAGGACATGGCAGTGGCACGTGTCAGGACACGTCAGGAAATGGTAGGGGGTTGCCATAGAATGACTCATGACGTCGCTGGACATGGCAGGGCGTGGCCATGGCAAGAGTCAGGACGCCGCAGGACGCGTCAGGACATAGCCATGGGACGTCGCAGGACATGGCAGGATATGATGATGGTATGTGTCATGACGTGTCAGGCCATGGCCATGGTACGTGTAAGGACGCGTAGGACTTGGCACGGTATGGTCATGGTACGTGTCAGGACGTGTCAGGACTAGGCCACGGTACGTGTCAAGACGTGGCCATGGCACGACATCGCACTACGTCGCTCCAAGCCGCACCACGTCGCACCACGTCTATTGCTAACCAATGCTTAGAAACATGTCAAGCGCAATGATGTTGGTAGTCGTTGGCGGCGGCGGTAGAATGTCGGGGTAGTTCGAGCGGCAGCGTCGGCCGACGGCCGGTCGACACTTGTCAGGACATGGACATGGCACCAGTCACGACGTCGCAGGACAAGTCAGGACATGGCCATGGCACGTGTCAGGACGCGTCAGGACATGGCAGTGGCACGTGTCAGGACACGTCAGGACATGGCAGGGCGTGGCCATGGCATGACTCATCACGTCGCAGGACATGGCAGGGCGTGGCCATGGCAAGAGTAAGGACGTCGCAGGACGCGTCAGGATATAGCCATGGCACGTGTCAGGACGCGTCAGGATATAGCCATGGCAGAGCGTGGCCATGGCAAGAGTCAGGTAGTCGTAGGACGCGTCAGGCCATGGCCATGGCACATGTTAGGGCGCATCAGGACATGGCCATGGCATGAGTCAGGACGCATCAGGACATGGCCATGGCACGTGTCAGGACGCGTCAGGACATGGCAGGGCGTGGCCATGGCACGAGTCGGGACGTCGCAGGACATGGCAGGGCGTGGCCATGGCACGAGTCGGGACGTCGCAGGACGTGTCCGGACATGGCCATGGCACGTGTCAGGACGCGTCAGGACATGGCAGGGCGTGGCCATGGCACGAGTCAGGACGTCGCAGGACATGGCAGGGTGTGGCCATGGCACGAGTCAGGACGTCGCAGGACATGGCCATGGCACGAGTCGGGACGTCGCAGGACGTGTCCGGACATGGCCATGGCACGCGTCAGGACGTGGCAGGGCGTGGCCATGGCACGAGTCAGGACGTCACAGGACATGGCCATGGCACGCGTCAGGACGTGGCAGGGCGTGGTCATGGCACGAGTCAGGATGTCGCAGGACATGGCAGGATATGGCCATGGTACGTGTCAGGACGCGTCAGGACGTGGCCATGGTACGTGTCAGGACGCGTCAGGACGTGGCCATGGCACGTGTCAGGACGTCGCAAGACATGGCAGGATATGATCATGGTACGTGTCATGACGTGTCAGGCCATGGCCATGGTACGTGTAAGGACGTCGCAGGACATGGCAGGATATGGTCATGGTACGTGTCAGGACGTGTCAGGCCATGGCCATGGTACGTGACAGGACGTCGCAGGGTATGGTCATGGTACGTGTTAGGACGTGTCAGGACTTGGCCATGGTACGTGTCAAGACGTGGCCATGGCACGACATCGCACTACGTCGCTCCAAGCCGCACCACGTCGCACCACGTCTAATTCTAACCAATGCTTAGAAACATGTCAAGCGCAATGATGTTGGTGGTCGTTGGCGGCGGTGGTGGAAAGTCGGGGTGGTTCGAGCGGTAGCGTCGAGCGACGGCCGGTCGACACGTGTCAGGACATGGCCATGGCACGAGTCAGGACATCGCAGGACGAGTCAGGACATGGCCATGGCACGTGTCAGGACGCGTCAGGACATGGCAGTGGCACGTGTCAGGACACGTCAGGACATGGCAGGGCGTGGCCATGGCATGACTCATGACGTCGCAGGACATGGCAGGGCGTGGCCATGGCAAGAGTCAGGACGTCGCAGGACGCGTCAGGACATGGCCATGGCACGTGTCAGGACGCATCAGGACATGTCCATGGCACGAGTCAGGACGCATCAGGACATGGCCATGGCACGTGTCAGGACGCGTCAGGACATGGCAGGGCGTGGCCATGGCACGAGTCAGGACGTCGCAGGACATGGCAGGGCGTGGCCATGGCACGAGTCAGGACGTCGCAGGACATGGCAGGATATGGCCATGGTACGTGTCAGGACGCGTCCAGACATGGCCATGGCACGCGTCAGGACGTGGCAGGGCGTGGCCATGGCACGAGTCAGGACGTCGCAGGACATGGCCATGGCACGCGTCAGGACGTGGCAGGGCGTGGTCATGGCACGAGTTAGGACGTCACAGGACATGGCAGGATATGGTCATGGTACGTGTCAGGACGCGTCAGGACGTGGCCATGGCACGATTTAGGGCGTCGCAGGACATGGAAAGATATGGTTATGGTACGTGTCATGACGTGTCAGGCCATGGCCATGGAACGTGTCAGGACGTCGCAGGACATGGCAGGATAAGGTCATGGTACGTTTCAAGACGTGTCAGGCCATGGCCATGGTACGTGACAGGACGTCGCAGGACATGGCAGGATATGGTCATGGTACGTGTCAGGACGTGTCAGGACATGGCCATGGTACGTGTCAGGACGTGACCATGGCACGACATCGCACTACGTTGCTCCAAGCCGCACCACGTCGCACCACGTCTAATTCTAACCAATGCTTAGAAACATGTCAAGCGCAATGATGTTGGTGAACGTTGGCGACGGTGGTGGAAACTCAGGGTGGTTCGAGCAGTAGCGTCGGGCGACGGCCGGTCGACACGTGTTAGGACATGGCCATGGCACGAGTCAGGACGTCGCAGGACGAGTCAGGACATGGCCATGGCACGTGTCAGGACATGGTAGTGGCACGTGTCAGGACACGTCAGGACATGGCAGGGCGTGGCCATGGCAAGAGTCAGGACGTCGTAAGACGCGTCAGGACATGGCCATGGCACGTGTCAGGACGCATCAGGACATGGCCATGGCATGAGTCAGGACGCATCAGGACATGGCCATGGCACGTGTCAGGACGCGTCAGGACATGGCAGGGCGTGGCCATGGCACGAGTCGGGACGTTGCAGGACATGGCAGGGCGTGGCCATGGCACGTGTCAGGACGCATCAGGACGTGGCCATGCCACGTGTCAGGACGCGTCAGGACATGGCGGGGCGTGGCCATGGCACGAGTCGGGACGTCGCAGGACATGGCAGGGCGTGGCCATGGCACGAGTCAGGACGTCGCAGGACATGGCCATGGCACGAGTCGGGACGTCGCAGGACGTGTCCGGACATGGCCATGGCACGCGTCAGGACGTGGCAGGGCGTGGCCATGGCACGAGTCAGGACGTCACAGGACATGGCCATGGCACGCGTTATGACGTGGCAGGGCGTGGCCATGGCACGAGTCAGGATGTCGCAGGACATGGCAGGATATGGCCATGGTACGTGTCAGGACGCGTCAGGACGTGGCCATGGTACGTGTCAGGACGCGTCAGGACGTGGCCATGGCACGTGTCAGGACGTCGCAAGACATGGCAGGATATGATCATGGTACGTGTCATGACGTGTCAGGCCATGGCCATGGTACGTGTAAGGACGTCGCAGGACATGGCAGGATATGGTCATGGTACGTGTCAGGACGTGTCTGGCCATGGCCATGGTACGTGTAAGGACGCGTAGGACATGGCAGGGTATGGTCATGGTACGTGTCAGGACGTGTTAGGACTTGGCCATGGTACGTGTCAAGACGTGGCACCACGTCGAACCACGTCTATTGCTAGCCAATGCTTAGAAACATGTCAAGCGCAATGATGTTAGTGGTCTTTGGCAACGGTGGTGGAATGTCGGGGTGGTTCGAGCGGTAGCGTTGGCCGACGACCGGTCGACACTTGTCAGGACATGGCCATTGCATGAGTCAGGACGTCGCAGGACGAGTTAGGACATGGCCATGGCACGTGTCAGGACATGGCAGTGGCACGTGTCAGGACACGTCAGGACATGGTAAGGCGTGGCCATGGCATGACTCATCACGTCGCTGGACATGGCAGGGCGTGGCCATGGCAAGAGTCAGGACGTCGCAGGACGCATCAGGACATAGCCATGGCACGTGTCTGGACGCATCAGGACATGGCCATGGCATGTGTCAGGACGCATCAGGACATGGCCATGGCACGTGTCAGGACGCGTCAGGACATGGCAGGGCGTGGCCATGGCACGAGTTGGGACGTCGCAGGACATGGCATGGCGTGGCCATGGCACATGTCAGGACGCATCAGGACGTGGCCATGCCACGTTTCAGGACGCGTCAGGACATGGCGAGGCGTGGCCTTGGCACGAGTCGGGACGTCGCAGGACATGGCAGGGCGCGGCCATGGCACGAGTCAGGACGTCGCAGGACATGGCAGGGCGTGGCCATGGCAATAGTTAGGACGTTGCAGGACGCGTCAGGACATGGCCATGGCACGTGTCAGGACGCATCAGGACATGGCCATGGCACGTGTCAAGACACGTCAGGACATGGCAGGGCGTGGCGATGGCACGAGTCGGGACGTCGCAGGACACAGCAGGGCGTGGCCATGGCACGTGTCAGGACGCATCAGGACATGGCCATGGCACGTGTCAGGACGCGTCAGGACATGGCAGGGCGTGGCCATGGCACGAGTCGGGACGTCGAAGAACATGGCAGGGCGTGGCCATGGCACGAGTCAGGACGTCGCAGGACATGGCAGGGCGTGGCCATGGCACGAGTCGTAACGTCGCAGGACGTGTCAGGACATGGCCATGGCACGTGTCAGGACGCGTCAGGACATGGCAGGGCGTGGCCATGGCATGAGTCAGGACGTCGCAGGACATGGCAGGCTATGGCCATGGCACGAGTCAGGACGTCGCAGGACATGGCAGGCTATGGCCATGGTACGTGTCAGGACGCGTCCAGACATGGCCATGGCACGCGTCAGGACGTGGCAGGGCGTGGCCATGGCACGAGTCAGGACGTCGCAGGACATGGCCATGGCACGCGTCAGGACGTGGCAGGGCGTGGTCATGGCACGAGTCAGGACGTCACAGGACATGGCAGGATATGGTCATGGTACGTGTCAGGACGCGTCAGGACGTGGCCATGGCACGATTCAGGACGTCGCAGGACATGGCAAGATATGGTTATGGTACGTGTCATGACGTGTCAGGCCATGGCCATGGAACGTGTCAGGACGTCGCAGGACATGGCAGGATAAGGTCATGGTACGTGTCAAGACGTGTCAGGCCATGGCCATGGTACGTGACAGGACGTCGCAGGACATGGCAGGATATG
Source organism: Nicotiana benthamiana (assembly GCA_034376525.1). Taxonomy (NCBI): domain Eukaryota; kingdom Viridiplantae; phylum Streptophyta; class Magnoliopsida; order Solanales; family Solanaceae; genus Nicotiana; species Nicotiana benthamiana. Next base: position 73,074 of record JAXGFW010000086.1, on the reverse strand, counting down.
GTCATGGTACGTGTCAGGACGTGTCAGGACATGGCCATGGTACGTGTCAGGATGTGACCATGGCACGACATCGCACTACGTCTCTCCAAGCCGCACCACGTCGCACCACGTCTAATTCTAACCAATGCTTAGAAACATGTCAAGCGCAATGATGTTGGTGGTCGTTGGCGACGGTGGTGGAAACTCAGGGTGGTTCGAGCAGTAGCGTCGGGCGACGGCCGGTCGACACGTGTCAGGATATGGCCATGGCACGAGTCAGGACGTCGCAGTACGAGTCAGGACATGGCCATGGCACGTGTCAGGACGCGTCAAGACATGGTAGTGGCTCGTGTCAGGACACGTCAGGACATGGCAGGGCGTGGCCATGGCATGACATATGAAGTCGCATTACATGGTAGGGCGTGGCCATGGCAAGAGTCAGGACGTCGTAGGACGCGTCAGGCCATGGCTATGGCACGTGTCAGGACGCATCAGGACATGGCCATGGCATGAGTCAGGACGTATCAGGACATGGCCATGGCACGTGTCAGGACGCGTCAGGACATGGCAGGGCGTGGCCATGGCATGAGTCGGGATGTCGCAGGACATGGCAGGGCGTGGCCATGGCACGTGTCAGGACGCATCAGGACGTCGCCATGCCACGTGCCAGGACGCGTTAGGACATGGCAGGGCGTGGCCATTGCACGAGTCGGGACGTCGCAGGACATGGCAGGGTGTGGCCTAGGAACGAGTCAGGACGTCACAGGACAAGGCCATGGCACGAGTCGGGACGTCGCAGGACGTGTCCGGACATGGCCATGGCACGCGTCAGGACGTAGCAGGATGTGGTCATGGCACGAGTCACGATGTCGCATGACATAGCAGAATATGGCCATGGTCGTGTCAGGACGCGTCAGGACGTGGCCATGGTACATGTCAAGACGCGTCAGGACGTGGCCATGGCATGTGTCAGGACGTCGCAAGACATGGCAGGATATGATCATGGTATGTGTCATGACGTGTCAAGCCATGGCCATGGTACGTGTAAGGACGTCGCAGGACATGGCAGGATATGGTCATGGTACGTGTCATGACGTGTCTGTCCATGGCCATGGTACGTGTAAGGACGCGTAGGACATGGTAGGGTATGGTCATGGTACGTGTCAGGACGTGTCAGGACTTGGCCATGGTACGTGTCAAGACGTGGCCATGGCACGACATCGCACTACGTCGCTCCAAGCCGCACCACGTCGCACCACGTCTATATATAACCAATGCTTAGAAACATGTCAAGCGCAATGATGTTGGTGGTCGTTGGCGACGGTGTTTGAATGTCGGGGTGGTTCGAGCGGTAGCGTCGGCCGACGACCGGTCGACACTTGTCAAGACATGGCCATGGCACGAGTTAGGACATCGCAGGCAGGACATGGCCATGGAACGTGTCAGGACGCGTCAGGACATGGCAGTGGCACGTGTCAGGACACGTCAGGACATGGCAGGGCGTGGCCATTGCATGACTCATCACGTCGCAAGACATGGTAGGATATGATCATGGTACGTGTCATGACGTGTCAGGCCATAGCCATGGTACGTGTAAGGACGTCGCTGGACATGGCAGGATATGGTCATGGTACGTGTCAGGACGTGTCTGGCCATGGCCATTGTACGTGTAAGGACGCGTAGGACATGGCAGGGTATGGTCATGGTACGTGTCAGGACGTGTCAGGACTTGGCCATGGTATGAGTATAGACGTGGTCATGGCACGACATCGCACTACGTCGCTCCAAGCCGCACCACGTCGCACCACGTCTATTGCTAACCAATGCTAAAAAACATGTCAAGCGCAATGATGTTGGTGGTCGTTTGCGGCGGTGGTGGAATATCGGGGTGGTTCGAGCGCTAGCGTCGGCCGACGGTCAGTCGACACTTGTCAGGACATGGCTATGGCACGAGTCAGGACGTCGCAGGACGAGTCAGGACATGGCCATGGCACGTGTCAGGACGCGTCAAGACATGGCAGTGGCACATGTCAGGACACGTCAGGACATGGCAGGGGGTGGCCATGGCATGACTCATCACGTCGCAGGACCTGGCAAGGCGTGGCCATGGCAAGAGTTAGGACTTCGCAGGACGCGTCAGGATATAGCCATAGCAAGTGTCAGGACGCATCAGGACATGTCCATGGCATGAGTCAGGACGCATCAAGACATGGCCATGGCACGTGTCAGGACGCGTCAGGACTTGGCAGGGCGTGGCCATGGCACGAGTCGGGATGTCGCAGGACATGGCAGGGCGTGGCCATGGCACGTGTCAGGACGCATCAGGACGTGGCCATGCCACGTGTCAGGACGCGTTAGGACATGGCAAGGCATGGCCATGGCACGAGTCGGGACATCGCAGGACATGGCAAGGCGTGTCCATGGAACGAGTCAGGACGTCGCAGGACATGGCAGGGCGTGGCAATGGCACGAGTCGGGACGTCGCAGGACGTGTCAAGACATGACCATGCCACGTGTCAGGACGCGTCAGGACATGGCCATGGCACGTGTCAGGACGCATCAGGACATGGCAGGGCGTGGCCATGGCACGAGTCGGGACATCGCAGGACATGGCAGGGCGTGGCCATGGCACGTGTCAGGACGCATCAGGACATGGCCATGGCACTTTTCAGGACGCGGCAGGACATGGCAGGGCGTGGCCATGGCACGAGTCGGGACGTCGAAGAACATGGCAGGGCGTGGCCATGGTACGTGTCACGACGCGTCCAGACATGGCAATGGCACGCGTCAGGACGTGGCAGGGCGTGGCCATGGCACGAGTCAGGACGTCGCAGGACATGGCCATGGCACGCGTCAGGACATGACCATGGCACGATTCAGGACGTCGAAGGACATGGCAAGATATGGTTATGGTACGTGTCATGACGTGTCAGGCCATGGCCATGGAACGTGTCAGGACGTCGCAGGACATGGCAGGATAAGGTCATGGTACGTGTCAAGACGTGTCAGGCCATGGCCATGGTACGTGACAGGACGTCGCAGGACATGGCAGGATATGGTCATGGTACGTGTCAGGACGTGTCAGGACATGGCCATGGTACGTGTCAGGACGTGACCATGGCACGACATCGCACTACGTCGCTCCAAGCCGCACCACGTCGCACCACGTCTAATTCTAACCAATGCTTAGAAACATGTCAAGCGCAATGATGTTGGTGGACGTTGGCGACGGTGGTGGAAACTCAGGGTGGTTCGAGCAGTAGCGTCGGGCGACGGCCGGTCGACACGTGTCAGGACATGGCCATGGCACGAGTCAGGACGTCGCAGGACGAGTCAGGACATGGCCATGGCACGTGTCAGGACGCGTCAGGACATGGTAGTGGCACGTGTCAGGACACGTCAGGACATGGCAGGGCGTGGCCATGGCAAGAGTCAGGACGTCGCAGGACATGGCCATGGCACGAGTCGGGACGTCGCAGGACGTGTCCGGACATGGCCATGGCACGCGTCAGGACGTGGCAGGGCGTGGCCATGGCACGAGTCAGGACGTCACAGGACATGGCCATGGCACGCGTCAGGACGTGGCAGGGCGTGGCCATGGCACGAGTCACGATGTCGCAGGACATAGCAGAATATGGCCATGGTACGTGTCAGGACGCGTCAGGACGTGGCCATGGTACGTGTCAAGACGCGTCAGGACGTGGCCATGGCACGTGTCAGGACGTCGCAAGACATGGCAGGATATGATCATGGCATGTGTCAGGACGTGTCAGGCCTTGGCCATGGTACGTGTAAGGACGTCGCAGGACATGGCAGGATATGGTCATGGTACGTGTCAGGACGTGTCTGGCCATGCCATGGTACGTGTAAGGACGCGTAGGACATGGCAGGGTATGGTCATGGTACGTGTCAGGACGTGTCAGGACTTGGCCATGGTACGTGTCAAGACGTGGCCATGGCACGACATCGCACTACGTTGCTCCAAGCCACACCACGTCGCACCACGTCTATATCTAACCAATGCTGAGAAACATGTCAAGCGCAATGATGTTGGTGGTCGTTGGCGGCGGTGTTTGAATGTCGGGGTGGTTCGAGCGGTAGCGTCGGCTGACGGTCGGTCGACACTTGTCAGGACATGGCCATGGCACGAGTTAGGACGTCGCAGGCAGGACATGGCCATCGCACGTGTCAGGACGCGTCAGGACATGGAAGTGGCACGTGTCAGGACACGTCAAGACATGGCAGGGAGTGGCCATGGCATGACTCATCACGTCGCAGGACATGGCAAGGCGTGGCCATGGCAAGAGTTAGGACATCGCAGGACGCGTCAGGATATAGCCATGGCACGTGTCAGTACGCATCAGGACATGCCCATGGCACGAGTCTGGACGCATCAGGACATGGGCATTGCACGTGTCAGGATGCTTCAGGACATGGCAGGGCGTGGCCATGGCACGAGTCGGGACGTCGCAGGATATGGCAGGGCGTGGCCATGGCACATGTCAGGACGCATCAGGACATGGCAGGGCGTGGCGATGGCACGAGTCGGGACGTCGCAGGACACAGCAGGGCGTGGCCATGGCACGTGTCAGGACGCGTCCGTACATGGCCAAGGCATGTGTCAGGACGCGTCAGGACATGGCAGGGCGTGGCCACGCCACGAGTCGGGATGTCGCAGAACATGGCAGGGCGTGGCCATGGCACGAGCTAGGACGTCGCAGGACATGGCAGGGCGTGGCCATGGCACGTGTCAGGACGCGTCAGGACATGGCAGGGCGTGGCCATGGCATGAGTCTGGACGTCCCAGGACATGGCCGGCTATGGCCATGGCACGAGTCAGGACGTCGCAGGACATAGCAGGCTATGGCCATGGTACGTGTCACGACGCGTCCAGACATGGCAATGGCACGCGTCAGGACGTGGCAGGGCGTGGCCATGGCACGAGTCAGGACGTCGCAGGACATGGCCATGGCACGCGTCAGGACATGGCAGGGCGTGGCCATGGCACGAGTCAGGACGTCACAGGACATGGCAGGATATGTTCATGGTACGTGTCAGGACGCGTCAGGACGTGACCATGGCACGTTCAGGACGTCGAAGGACATGGCAAGATATGGTTATGGTACGTGTCATGACGTGTCAAGCCATGGCCATGGAACGTGTCAGGACGCCGCAGGATATGGCAGGATAAGGTCATGGTACGTGTCAAGACGTGTCAGGCCATGGCCATGGTACGTGACAGGACGTCGCAGGACATGGCAGGATATGGTGATGGTACGTGTCGAGACGTGTCAGGACATGACCATGGTACGTGTCAGGACATGACCATGGCACGACATCGTACTTCGTCTCTCCAAGCCGCGCCACGTCGCACCACGTCTAATTCTAACCAATGCTTAGAAACATGTCAAGCGCAATGATGTTGGTGGTCGTTGGCGACGGTGGTGGAAACTCAGGGTGGTTCGAGCAGTAGCGTCGGGCGACGGCCGGTCGACACGTGTCAGGATATGGCCATGGCACGAGTCAGGACGTCGCAGTACGAGTCAGGACATGGCCATGGCACGTGTCAGGACGCGTCAAGACATGGCAGCGGCTCGTGTCAGGACACGTCAGGACATGGCAGGGCGTGGCCATGGCAAGAGTCAGGACGTCGCAGGACATGGCCATGGCACGAGTCGGGACGTCGCAGGACGTGTCCGGACATGCCCATGGCACGCGTCAGGACGTGGCAGGGCGTGGCCATGGCACGAGTCAGGACGTCACAGGACATGGCCATGGCACGCGTCAGGACGTGGCAGGGCGTGGCCATGGCACGAGTCACGATGTCGCAGGACATAGCAGAATATGGCCATGGTACGTGTCAGGACGCGTCAGGACGTGGCCATGGTACGTGTCAAGACGCGTCAGGACGTGGCCATGGCACGTGTCAGGACGTCGCAAGACATGGCAGGATATGATCATGGTATGTGTCATGACGTGTCTGTCCATGGCCATGGTACGTGTAAGGACGCGTAGGACATGGTAGGGTATGGTCATGGTACGTGTCAGGACGTGTCAGGACTTGGCCATGGTACGTGTCAAGACGTGGCCATGGCACGACATCGCACTACGTCGCTCCAAGCCGCACCACGTCGCACCACGTCTATATCTAACCAATGCTTAGAAACATGTCAAGCGCAATGATGTTGGTGGTCGTTGGTGACGGTGTTTGAATGTCGGGGTGGTTCGAGCGGTAGCGTCGGCCGACGACCGGTCGACACTTGTCACGACATGGCCATGGCACGAGTTAGGACATCGCAGGCAGGACATGGCCATGGAACGTGTCAGGACGCGTCAGGACATGGCAGTGGCACGTGTCAGGACACGTCAGGACATGGCAGGGCGTGGCCATTGCATGACTCATCACGTCGCAAGTCATGGCAGGATATGATCATGGTATGTGTCATGACGTGTCAGGCCATGGCCATGGTACGTGTAAGGACGTCGCAGGACATGGCAGGATATGGTCATGGTACGTGTCAGGACGTGTCTGGCCATGGCCATGGTACGTGTAAGGACGCGTAGGACATGGCAGGGTATGGTCATGGTACGTGTCAGGACGTGTCAGGACTTGGCCATGGTACGTGTCAAGACGTGGCCATGGCACGACATCGCACTACGTTGCTCCAAGCCACACCACGTCGCACCACGTCTATATCTAACCAATGCTGAGAAACATGTCAAGCGCATTGATGTTGGTGGTCGTTGGCGGCGGTGTTTGAATGTCGGGTGGTTCGAGCGGTAGCGTCGGCTGACGGTCGGTCGACACTTGTCAGGACATGGCCATGGCACGAGTTAGGACGTCGCAGGCAGGACATGGCCATCGCACGTGTCAGGACGCGTCAGGACATGGAAGTGGCACGTGTCAGGACACGTCAAGACATGGCAGGGAGTGGCCATGGCATGACTCATCACGTCGCAGGACATGGCAAGGCGTGGCCATGGCAAGAGTTAGGACGTCGCAGGACGCGTCAGGATATAGCCATGGCACGTGTCAGTACGCATCAGGACATGTCCATGGCATGAGTCTGGACGCATCAGGACATGGGCATTGCACGTGTCAGGATGCTTCAGGACATGGCAGGGCGTGGCCATGGCACGAGTCGGGACGTCGCAGGATATGGCAGGGCGTGGCCATGGCACGTGTCAGGACGCATCAAGACATGGTCATGCCACGTGTCAGGACGCATCAGGACATGGCAGGGCGTGGCCATGGCACGAGTCGGGACGTCGCAGGACATGGCAGGGCGTGTCCATGGAACGAGTCAGGATGTCGCAGGACATGGCAGGGCGTGGCTATGGCACGAGTCGGGACGTCGCAGGACGTGTGAAGACATGGCCATGCCACGTGTCAGGACGCGTCAGGACATGGCCATGGCACGAGTCAGGACGCATCAGGACATGGCAGGGCGTGGCGATGGCACGAGTCGGGACATCGCAGGACACAGCAGGGCGTGGCCATGGCACGTGTCAGGACGCATCAGGACATGGCCATGGCACTTGTCAGGACGCGGCAGGACATGGCAGGGCGTGGCCATGGCACGAGTCGGGACGTCGAAGAACATGGCAGGGCGTGGCCATGGCACGAGTCAGGACGTCGCACGACATGGCAGGGCGTGGCCATGGCACGTGTCAGGACGCGTCAGGACATGGCAGGTCGTGGCCATGGCATGAGTCTGGACGTCCCAGGACATGGTAGGCTATGGCCATGGCACGAGTCAGGACGTCGCAGGACATAGCAGGCTATGGCCATGGTACGTGTCACGACGCGTCCAGACATGGCAATGGCACGCGTCAGGACGTGGCAGGGCGTGGCCATGGAACGAGTCAGGACGTCGCAGGACATGGCCATGGCACGCGTCAGGACATGGCAGGGCGTGTCCATGGCACGAGTCAGGACGTCACAGGACATGGCAGGATATGGTCATGGTACGTGTCAGGACGCGTCAGGACATGACCATGGCACGATTCAGGACGTCGAAGGACATGGCAAGATATGGTTATGGTACGTGTCATGACGTGTGAGGCCATGGCCATGGAACGTGTCATGACGTCGCAGGATATGGCAGGATAAGGTCATGGTACGTGTCAAGACGTGTCAGGCCATGGCCATGGTACATGACAGGACGTCGCAGGACATGGCAGGATATGGTCATGGTACGTGTCGAGACGTGTCAGGACATGACCATGGTACGTGTCAGGACATGACCGTGGCACGACATCGTACTACGTCTCTCCAAGCCGCGCAACGTCGCACCACGTCTAATTCTAACCAATGCTTAGAAACATATCAAGCGAAATGATGTTGGTGGTCGTTGGCGACGGTGGTGGAAACTCAGGGTGGTTCGAGCAGTAGCGTCGGGCGACGGCCGGTCGACACGTGTCAGGATATGGCCATGGCACGAGTCAGGACGTCGCAGTACGAGTCAGGACATGGCCATGGCACGTGTCAGGACGCGTCAAGACATGGCAGCGGCTCGTGTCAGGACACGTCAGGACATGGCAGGGCGTGGCCATGGCAAGAGTCAGGACGTCGCAGGACATGGCCATGGCACGAGTCGGGACGTCGCAGGACGTGTCCGGACATGCCCATGGCACGCGTCAGGACGTGGCAGGGCGTGGCCATGGCACGAGTCAGGACGTCACAGGACATGGCCATGGCACGCGTCAGGACGTGGCAGGGCGTGGCCATGGCACGAGTCACGATGTCGCAGGACATAGCAGAATATGGCCATGGTACGTGTCAGGACGCGTCAGGACGTGGCCATGGTACGTGTCAAGACGCGTCAGGACGTGGCCATGGCACGTGTCAGGACGTCGCAAGACATGGCAGGATATGATCATGGCATGTGTCAGGACGTGTCAGGCCTTGGCCATGGTACGTGTAAGGACGTCGCAGGACATGGCAGGATATGGTCATGGTACGTGTCAGGACGTGTCTGGCCATGGCCATGGTACGTGTAAGGACGCGTAGGACATGGCAGGGTATGGTCATGGTACGTGTCAGGACGTTTCAGGAGTTGGCCATGGTACGTGTCAAGACGTGGCCATGGCACGACATCGCACTATGTCGCTCCAAGCCGCACCACGTCGCACCACGTCTATATCTAACCAATGCTTAGAAACATGTCAAGCGCAATGATGTTGGTGGTCGTTGGCGGGGGTGTTTGAATGTCGGGGTGGTTCGAGCGGTAGCGTCGGCCGACGACCGGTCGACACTTGTCAAGACATGGCCATGGCACGAGTTAGGACATCGCAGGCAGGAAATGGCCATGGAACGTGTCAGGACGCGTCAGGACATGGCAGTGGCACGTGTCAGGACTCGTCAGGACATGGCAGGGCGTGGCCATTGCATGATTCATCATGTCGCAAGACATGGCAGGATATGATCATGGTATGTGTCATGACGTGTCAGGCCATGGCCATGGTACGTGTAAGGACGTCGCAGGACATGGCAGGATATGGTCATGGTACGTGTCAGGACGTGTCTGGCCATGCCATGGTACGTGTAAGGACGCGTAGGACATGGCAGGGTATGGTCATGGTACGTGTCAGGACGTGTCAGGAGTTGGCCATGGTACGTGTCAAGACGTGGCCATGGCACGACATCGCACTACGTTGCTCCAAGCCACACCACGTCGCACCACGTCTATATCTAACCAATGCTGAGAAACATGTCAAGCGCAATGATGTTGGTGGTCGTTGGCGGGGGTGTTTGAATGTCGGGGTGGTTCGAGCGGTAGCATCGGCCGACGACCGGTCGACACTTGTCAAGACATGGCCATGGCACGAGTTAGGACATCGCAGGCAGGACATGGCCATAGAACGTGTCAGGACGCGTCAGGACATGGCAGTGGCACGTGTCAGGACACGTCAGGACATGGCAGGGCGTGGCCATGGCATGACTCATCACGTCGCAGGACATGGTAAGGCGTGGCCATGGCAAGAGTTTGGACGTCGCAGGACGCGTCAGGATATAGCCATGGCACGTGTCAGTACGCATCAGGACATGTCCATGGCTTGAGTCTGGATGCATCAGGACATGGGCATTGCACGTGTCAGGACGCTTCAGGACATGGCAGGGCGTGGCCATGGCACGAGTTGGGACGTCGCAGGATATGGCATGGCGTGGCCATGGCACGTGTCAGGACGCATCAGGACATGGTCATGCCCCGTGTCAGGACGCATCAGGACATGGCAGGGCGTGGCCATGGCACGAGTCGGGACGTCGCAGAACATGGCAGGGCGTGTCCATGGAACGAGTCAGGACGTCGCAGGACATGGCAGGGCGTGGCTATGGCACGAGTCGGGACGTCGCAGGACGTGTGAAGACATGGCCATGCCACGTGTCAGGACGCGTCAGGACATGGCCATGGCACGTGTCAAGACACATCAGGACTTGGCAGGGCGTGGCGATGTCACGAGTCGGGACGCCGCAGGACACAGCAGGGTGGGCCATGGCACGTGTCAGGACGCATCAGGACATTGCCATGGCACGTGTCAGGACGCGTCAGGACATCGCAGGGCGTGGCCATGGCACGAGTCGGGACGTCGAAGAACATGTCAGGGCGTGGCCATGTCACGAGTCAGGACGTCGCACGACATGGCAGGGCGTGGCCATGGCACGAGTCGTAACGTCGCAGGACATGGCCATGGCACGTGTCAGGACGCGTCAGGACATGGCAGGGCGTGGCCATGGCATGAGTCAGGACGTCGCAGGACATGGCAGGCTATGGCCATGGCACGATTCAGGACGTCGCAGGACATAGCAGGCTATGGCCATGGTACGTGTCACGACGCGTCCAGACATGGCAATGGCACGCGTCAGGACGTGGCAAGGCGTGGCCATGGCACGAGTCAGGACGTCGTAGGACATGGCCATGGCACGCGTCAGGACATGGCAGGGCGTGGCCATGGCACGAGTCAGGACGTCACAGGACATGGCAGGATATGGTCATGGTACGTGTCAGGACGCGTCAGGATGTGACCATGGCACGATTCAGGACGTCGAAGGACATGGCAAGATATGGTTATGGTACGTGTCATGACGTGTCAGGCCATGGCCATGGAACGTGTCATGACGTTGCAGGATATGGCAGGATAAGGTCATGGTACGTGTCAAGACGTGTCAGGCCATGGCCATGGTACGTGACAGGACGTCGCAGGACATGGTAGGATATGGTCATGGTACGTGTCGGGACGTGTCAGGACATGGCCATGGTACGTGTCAGGACATGACCATGGCACGACATCGCACTACGTCTCTCCAAGCCGCGCCACGTCACACCACGTCTAATTCTAACCAATGCTTAGAAACATGTCAAGCGCAATGATGTTGGTGGTCGTTAGCGACGGTGGTGGAAACTCAGGGTGGTTCGAGCAGTAGCGTCGGGCGACGGCCGGTCGACACGTGTCAGGATATGGCCATGGCACGAGTCAGGACGTCGTAGTACGAGTCAGGACATGGCCATGGCACGTGTCAGGACGCATCAGGACATGGCCATGGCATGAGTCAGGACGTATCAGGACATGGCCATGGCACGTGTCAGGACGCGTCAGGACATGGCAGGGCGTGGCCATGGCACGAGTCGGGATGTCGCAGGACATGGCAGGGCGTGGTCATGGCACGTGTCAGGACGCATCAGGACGTGGCCAAGCCACGTGCCAGGACGCGTTTGGACATGGCGGGGCGTGGCCGTTGCACGAGTCGGGACGTCGCAGAACATGGCAGGGTGTGGCCTAGGCACGAGTCAGGACGTCGCAGGACATGGCCATGGCACGAGTCAGGACGTCGCAGGACATGGCCATGGCACGAGTCGGGACGTCGCAGGACGTGTCCGGACATGCCCATGGCACGCGTCAGGACGTGGCAGGGCGTGGCCATGGCACGAGTCAGGACGTCACAGGACATGGCCATGGCACGCGTCAGGACGTAGCAGGATGTGGTCATGGCACGAGTCATGATGTCGCAGGACATAGCAGAATATGGCAATGGTACGTGTCAGGACACGTCAGGACGTGGCCATGGTACGTGTCAAGACGCGTCAGGACGTGGCCATGGCACATGTCAGGACGTCGCAAGACATGGCAGGATATGATCATGGTATGTGTCATGACGTGTCAGGCCATGGCCATGGTACGTGTAAGGACGTCGCAGGACATGGCAGGATATGGTCATGGTACGTGTCAGGACGTGTCTGGCCATGGCCATGGTACGTGTAAGGACGCGTTGGACATGGCAGGGTATGGTCATGGTACGTGTCAGGACGTGTCAGGACTTAGCCATGGTACGTGTCAAGACGTGGCCATGGCACGACATCGCACTACGTCGCTCCAAGCCGCACCACGTCGCACCACGTCTATTTCTAACCAATGCTTAGAAACATGTCAAGCGCAATGATGTTGGTGGTCGTTGGCGGCGGTGTTAGAATGTCGAGGTGGTTCGAGCGGTAGCATCGGCCGACGACCGGTCGACACTTGTCAGGACATGGCCATGGCACGAGTTAGGACGTCGCAGGCAGGACATGGTCATGGCACGTGTCAGGACGCGTCAGGACATGGCAGTGGCACGTGTCAGGACACGTCAGGACATGGCAGGGCGTGGCCATGGCATGACTCATCACGTCGCAGGACATGGCAAGGCGTGGCCATGGCAAGAGTTAGGACGTTGCAGGACGCGTCAAGATATAGCCATGGCACGTGTCAGTACGCATCAGGACATATCCATGGCACGAGTCTGGACGCATAAGGACATGGGCATTGCACGTGTCAGGAAACTTCAGGACATGGCAGGGCGTGGCCATGTAACGAGTCGGGACGTCGCAGGATATGGCAGAGCGTGGCCATGGCACGTGTCAGGACGCATCAGGACATGGTCATGCCACGTGTCAGGACGCATCAGGACATGGCAGGGCTTGGCCATGGCACGAGTCGGGACGTCGCAGGACATGGCAGGGCGTGTCCATGGAACGAGTCAGGACGTCGCAGGACATGGCAGGGCGTGGCTTTGGCACGAGTCGGGACGTCACAGGACGTGTGAAGACATGGCCATGCCACGTGTCAGGACGCGTCAGGACATGGCCATGGCACGTGTCAGGGCGCATCAGGACATGGCAAGGCGTGGCGATGGCACGAGTCGGGACGTCGCAGGACACAGCAGGGCGTGGCCATGGCACGTGTCAGGACGCATCAGGACATGGCCATGGCACGTGTCAGGACGCGTCAGAACATGGCAAGGCGTGGCCATGGCACGAGTCAGGACGTCGAAGAACATGGCAGGGCGTGGCCATGGCACGAGTCAGGACGTCGCACGACATGGCAGGGCGTGGCCATGGCACGAGTAGTAACGTCGCAGGACATGGCCATGGCACGTGTCAGGACGCTTCAGGACATGGCAGGGCGTGGCCATGGCATGAGTCAGGACGTCGTAGGACATGGCAGGCTATGGCCATGGCACGAGTCAGGACGTCGCAGGACATAGCAGGCTATGGCCATGGTACGTGTCACGACGCGTCCAAACAAAGCAATGGCACGCGTTAGGACGTGGCAGGGCGTGGCCATGGCACGAGTCAGGACGTTGCAGGACATGGCCATGGCACGCGTCAGGACATGGCAGGGCGTGGCCATGGCACGAGTCAGGACGTCACAGGACATGGCAGGATATGGTCATGGTACGTGTCAGGACGCGTCAGGACGTGACCATGGCACGATTCAGGACGTCGAAGGACATGGCAAGATATGGTTATGGTACGTGTCATGACGTGTCAGGCCATGGCCATGGAACGTGTCATGACGTCGCAGGATATGGCAGGATAAGGTCATGAGACATAAATTTGCTGCTTCATCGTCTTCTTCTTCGCTTGCTTCATCTCCGGAATCTCCTCCCCAAGAGATGTATGCACTTTGCTTTTTGAAGGGTTTCTTCTCCTTTTTGATGTTAGGGCAATTTGATTTTATGTGCCCGGTTTCTCCGCATTCATAGCATTTTAGTTGATCGCCTTGCTTTTTGTTCTTGCGTTCATACTCTTTGCGCATGAATTTTTGAAACCTTTTGATAACGAGTCCAAACTCGTTGTCACCTTCCTCATCAATTTGTGGTTGGCTAGCCTTTAGAGCAATCCTTTGCCTTCTTTGATCATCAACAAACGGGTTAAGTATAGTTGATTCATAGGTTTTGAGATTACCTCTTAATGCGTCAATTGTGACATTTGTGATGCCAATGGATTCTTGGATTGCATCGGCCTTTGATCGCCATGCCGGAGTGAGACTTCTGAGGATCTTCCGGACAAGTTCTCTATCCGTAAACGTCTTTTTGAGGGCGTGTAGATCATTCACGATCATTGAGAATCGCTCAAACATTTCGTCTACTTTCTCTCCTTCCTTCATGTGGAATAGTTCATAAGAGTGAGTTAAGAAATCAATTTTAGCTTCTCGTACCTGGTCGGTTCCTTCGTATGTCACTTCAAGCTTATCCCACATTTCTTTTGCTGTTTTGCAACATGATATCTTCCTGTAGTCGTTAGCATTAACAGCACAATATAATAAATTTATAGCTTTGGCATTATTTTGAATCTTACGAATATCCTCCGCGGTATATTCCTCTTCGGTCTTTGGAACCCATTCGTCTTCCACCTTCTTGGTTGGGATTTGGTTTCCATTGGTGAATACTTTCCACAAATGAAAGCTATTTGATTGCACAAAGATTTGCATCCTCTCCTTCCAGTATGAGTAGTTTGTGCCGTTGAATAGAGGAGGTCGTGTAGAGCATTGTCCTTCTTGAATTCCTGCAAAAGAGTCAAGAGTAGAAGCAATGGATGGTTCTCTCTAACGGTTAAGTTTTCAGAGAGTTGGGCTCTGATACCAATTGTTAGAAACTACGCTTTACGCTAGAGGGGGGGTGAATAGCGTATTAATAGAATTTAGCGTTTTCTTGCGGAATTTAAACTTTGCAGGAAGTAAAATAAATGCAGAAAAATAAACTTACACAAAGATGTATACTGGTTGGCCACCAACGTGGTTAGTCCAGCCCCCGAGAGACTCTCTCGAGATTTTTCACTATCTTGTTAAGCTTAAGGGTGCTCAACAAACCGTTACACACTTGAGGACACAAGCCTCAAACAGTTGCTCGGAGATCGCAATCTCAAAGACTTCACCCAAGGAAACGCAAGTTCCTTGAAACAAGAGAATCGCAATTCTCTTACAAGTATATCAAATACTTGGACACTCACTTAACTAAAGTACTCCTTATTGAGTAGATATGAGTAAAAGAATATGTTCAAGATCACAACAACTTTAAGCAATAATATGGCTCTCAAAAGCTTTATGAAATGAGTAGAAAATGAAGAACAATTGAATGAAAGCTTATAGCAATGTAATGATCAGTTTGTGTATGTTGTTGTTTTTAAAACACGGAAATGAAGCTGTATTTATAGTTGAAAAAGTTGGTTCAACCGTTGTCTAATTGCCAATTAAGAGTTGCTGAAATTACTCAGTGATAATCGATTATTAAGACCAAACAATCGATTATCTGCCGGTCAGTTTAAAAATCAATCCCAGATTTAACGCTTCACAATCGATTATACATAATCTATAATCGATTACTGGCAATATTCAAAATCAGATAATCGATTACACTAAGTTCATAATCGATTACTTTAGCAACGTTCTAAAAATCATTTCCAGATTTTAAGCAAAACATCGATTATATAAAATCAATAATCGATTACTTCAGCAACGTTCTAAAAATCATTTCCAGATTTCACGCAGAACATCGATTATATAAAATCAATAATCGATTACTTCAGCAACGTTCTAAAAATCATTTCCAAATTTTACGCAGAACATCGATTATATAAAATCAATAATCGATTACTTCAGCAACGTTCTAAAAATCATTTCCAGATTTTAAGCATAACATCGATTATCTAGAATCAATAATCGATTACCTTATGGTATTTGAAAATCATTTGAGAACGGCCAGCTTCAACAATCGATTGTCCTTTGCAACAATCGATGACTTGTTATTTTCTGAAAATCATAAAACTTACTGTCTCAGTGATAATCGATTATCTAAAGACATAATCGATTACTTAATTAAATTTAAAATCACTGGAAGACATCAACTCAACACAATCGATCACCATTAGTTCATAATCGATTATTTTGAGTGTTGAAAAACTTTACCTCAACAACAATCGATTGTCATTTGTTCACAATCGATTATCATGCAGATTTGGAAAAACCTGATGTTCACTGTCTTACTCACAATCGATTACCATTAATTCATAATCGATTGTCATGCAGTCTTGGCTCAGAAACAATCGATTATCATAAGTACATAATCGATTATTTTAGCCCAGATTTTTGAGGCATGTTTAGAAAACATTTTGTCTAATGTAAATATGCATGATTTAAAATCTTTTTGACACAGAATTAAATATGCATGATTTTGGAAAATAGTTTTATGAGAGAGGCCATACTATGAGTCAAGTTATAAGATCGAGATTACAATTTAGAACAACTCAATAACAATTAAAAGCTATATCTTGAACCTCAATCTTATTCGCAACCATTGTGCGCTTGTACTTGAATTCCGTCATATATCAATTTTTGCTTCGTTTGTCATTCATCAAAACCTACAAAAGAGTACACATTTAGTATATTGCATTGAGAACGTGTTTCTAACAGGCACGAGTCGGGACGTCGCAGGACATGGCAGGGCGTGGCCATGGCACGAGTCGGAACGTCGCAGGACATGGCAGGGCGTGGCCATGGCACGAGTCGGGACGTCGCAGGACGTGTCAGGACATGGCCATGGCACATGTTAGAACGCGTCAGGACATGGCCATGGCACGAGTCGGGACGTCGCAGGACGTGTCAGGACATGGCCATGGTACGGGTCAGGACGTGACCATCGCACTACGTCGCTCCAAGTTGCACCACGTAGCACCACGTCTAATTCTAACCAATGCTAAGAAACATGTGAAGCACAATGATGTTGGTGGTCGTTGGCGGCGGTGGAGGAAAGTTGGGGTGGTTTGATCAGTAGTGCCAGGTGATGGCCGGTCGACACGTGTCAGGACATGGCCATGGCACGAGTCAGGACGTCGCAGGACGAGTCAGGACATGGCCATGGCAGGTGTCAGGACGTGTCAGGATATGGCAGTGGCACGTGTCAGGACACGTCAAGACATGGCAGGGCGTGGCCATGGCATGACTTATGACGTTGCAGGACATGGCAGGGCGTGGCCATGGCAAAAGTCAGGACGTCGCAGGACGCGTCAGGACATGGCCATGGCACGTGTCAGGACGCATCAGGACATGCCATGGCATGTGTCAGGACGCATCAAGACATGGCCATGGCACGTGGCAGGACGCGTCAGGACATGGCAGGGCGTGGCCATGGCATGAGTTGGGACGTCGTACGACATGGCAGGGCGTGGCCAAGGCACGTGTCAGGACGCATCAGGACATGGCCTTGCCACGTGTCAGGACGCGTCAGGACATGGCAGGGCGTGGCCATGGCACGAGTCGAGATGTCGCAGGATGTGTCAGGACATGGCCATGGCAAGTGTCGGGACGCGTCAGGACATGGCAGGGTATGGCCATGGCACGCGTCAGGACGTGGCAGGGCGTGGCCATGGCACGAGTCAGGACGTCGCAGGACATGGCCATGGCATGCGTCAAGACGTGGCAGGGCGTGGTCATGGCACGAGTCAGGATGTCGCAGGACATGGCAGGATATGGCCATGGTACGTGTCAGGACGTGGCCATGGTACGTGTTAGGACGCGTCAGGACGTGGCCATGGCACGATTCAGGACGTCGCAGGACATGGCAGGATATGATTATGGTACGTGTCATGACGTGTCAGGCCATGGCCATGGTACGTGTAAGGACGTCGCAGGACATGGCAGGATATGGTCATGGTACATGTCAGGACGTGTCAGGCCGTGGCCATGGTACGTGTAAGGACGCGCAGGACATGGCAGGGTATGGTCATGGTGCAAGTCAGGACGTGTCAGGACTTGGCCATGGTACGTGTCATGACGTGGCCATAGCACGACATCGCACTACGTTGCTCCAAGCTGCACCACGTCGCACCACGTCTATTGCTAACCAATCTAGAAACATGTCAAGTGCAATGATGTTGGTGGTCGTTGGAGGCGGTGGTGGAAAGTCGGGGTGGTTCGAGCGGTAGCGTCGGGCGACGGCCGGTCGACACTTGTCAGGACATGGCCATGGCACGAGTCAGGACATCGCAGGACGAGTCAGGACATGGCAGTGGCACGTGTCAGGACACGTCAGGACATGGCAGTGGCACGTGTCAGGACACGTCAGGACATGGCAGGGTATGGCCATGGCACGAGCCGGGACATCGCAAGACGTGTCAGGACATGGCCATGGCACGTGTCGGGACGCGTCAGGACATAGCAGGGCGTGGCCATGGCACGAGTCAGGACGTTGCAGGAAATGGCAGGATATGGCCATGGTACGTGTCAGGACGCGTCCGGACAAGGCCATGGCACGCGTTAGGACGTGGCAGGGTGTGGCTAGTGCACGAGTCAGGACGTCACAGGACATGGCCATGGAACACGTCAGGACGTAGCACGGCGTGGTCATGGCACGAGTCAGGATGTCGCAGGACATGGCAGGATATGGCCATGGTACGTGTCAAGACACGTCAGGACGTGGCCATGACACGATTTAGGACGTTGCAAGACATGGCAGGATATGATCATGGTACGTGTCATGACGTGTCAGGCCATGGCCATGGTACGTGTAAGGACGTCGCAGGACATGGCAGGATATGGTCATGGTACGTGTCAGGACGTGTCTGGCCATGGCCTTGGACATGTAAGGACGCGTAAGACATGGCAGGGTACGGTCATGGTACCTGTCAGGACGTGTCAGGACTTGGCCATGGTACGTGTAGAGACGTGGCCATAGCACGACATCGCACTACGTCGCTCCAAGTCGCACCACGTCCCACCACGTCTATTGCTAACCAATGCTTAGAAATATATCAAGCACAATGATGTTGGTGGTCGTTGGCGGCAGTGGTGGAATGTCGGGGTGGTTCGAGCGATAGCGTCAGCCGACGGCAGGTCGACACTTGTCAGGACATGGCCATGGCACGAGTCAGGACGTCGCAGGACGAGTAAGGACATAGCCATGGCACGTGTCAGGACGCATCAGGACATAGCCATGGCATGTGTCAGGACGCATCAGGACGTGGCCATGGCACGTGTCAGGACGCGTCAGGACATGGCAGGGCGTGGCCATGGCACGAGTCGGTACGTTGCAGAACATGGGAGGGCGTGGTCATGGCACGAGTCAAGACGTCGCAGGGCGTGGTCATGGCAGGACATAGCCATGGCACGTGTCAGGACGCATCAGGACATAGCCATGGCACGTGTCAGGACGCATCAGGACATGGCCACGGCACGTGTCAGGACGCGTCAGGACATGGCAGGGCATGGCTATGGCACGAGTCGGGACGTCTCAGGACATGGCAGGGCGTGGCCATGGCACGAGTCGGGACGTCGCAGGATGTGTCAGGACATGGCCATGGCAAGTGTCAGGACGCGTCAGGACATGTCAGGGTATGGTCATGGCACGCGTCAGGACGTGGCAAGGCGTGGCCATGGCACGAGTCAGGACGTCTCAGGACATGGCAGGGCGTGGCCATGGCACGAGTCAGGACGTCGCACAACGCGTCAGGACATGGCCATGGCACGTGTCAGGACGCATCAGGACATGCCATGGCATGTGTCAGGACGCATCAAGACATGGCCATGGCACGTGGCAGGACGCGTCAGGACATGGCAGGGCGTGGCCATGGCATGAGTTGGGACGTCGTACGACATGGCAGCGCGTGGCCAAGGCACGTGTCAGGACGCATCAGGACATGGCCTTGCCACGTGTCAGGACGCGTCAGGACATGGCAGGGCGTGGCCATGGCACGAGTCGAGACATCGTAGGATGTGTCAGGACATGGCCATGGCAAGTGTCGGGACGTGGCAGTGCGTGGTCGTGGCACGAGTCAGGACGTCACAGGACATGGCAGGATATGGCCATGGCACGTGTCAGGACGTGTCAGGACATGGCAGTGGCACGTGTCAGGACACATCAGGACATGGCAGGGCGTGGCCATGGCAGGACTCATGACGTCGCAGGACATGGCAGGGCGTGGCCCTGGCAAGAGTCAGGACGTCGCAGGATGCGTTAGGACAAGGCCGTGGCACGTGTCAGGATGCATCAGGACATGGCCATGGCTTGTGTCAGCACGCATCAGGACATGCCATGGCACGTGTCAGGACGCGTCAGGACATGGCAGGGCGTGGTGATGGCACGAGTCGGGACGTCGCAGGACATGGCATGATATGGCCATGGTACGTGCCAGGACGCGTCTGGACATGTCCATGGCACGTGTCAGGATGCGTCAGGACAAGGCAGGGCGTGTCCATGGTACGAGTCGGGACGTCGCAGGACATGGCAGGGCATGGCCATGGCACGAGTCGGGACGTCGCAGGACGTGTCAGGCATTGGCCTTGTCACGTGTCAGTACGCGTCAGGACATGGCAGGGCGTGGACATGGCACGAGTCAGGACGTCGCAGGACATTGCATGATATGGCCATGGTACGTGCCAGGACGCGTCTGGACATGTCCATGGCATGCGTCAGGACGTGTCAGGACGTGGCAGGGCGTGGCCAAGGCACGAGTCAGGACGTCGCAGGACATGGCCATGGCAGGTGTCACGGGATCAATTTCAGTCCGCCGAAAGTGACATCCGCGCGGCAGCCAAGCGCCGACTTGACTCAGCCTTCCCAATACTCGGCCAAAGTTTCAGACACTTTGGACTTCACAAAGTTTGCACAGCGTTTCAACGTAGTAAGTTTAATATGAACTTAGGCAACAAAAACACAACGAAAGGGACAGAAATGAAAACAAGACACAAATTTACAGGAACTCTTTCCCAACTTGTATTAATGAAGTGAATACAAGAACACTCAAAATCAGTAGCACACTCCACGCACTACAAATGAAGATCACTCTTGACCCTCACAAGACTTAGGACTCTTCCTAAACTAGCAAACCCGCTCTCTCACGAGTTTACACTCTTTTACAGTCTAAGTATGCACTCTCACACTTTTCTGCCTAAAGAGTTTTGTGTAGCTCCCTCTAGCTTCACCCCTTTTCAGAAAAGGAAGGGTGCTGTCCATTTATAGATCATGAATCAGCCCCCATGTACAACAGTTGCCTATTTTCTAGGCCAAGCACTTGCCCACTACCTATCATGCATGTAGTTGCCTCCTGCCACTACTTAGAAACGTGGGCACATCATGTGATCATGGGATCATGGCCCCCAAATCGTGCTAACTCCTGCCAGCCTGATGCACAAACTCAACTGCTGCCCATGTGCACAGCATGTGCCGGTAACCGCCGCTTGACTTGGTCCATTCTCATGTTGCTGCCCAATTTCGTGTGTTGGCTCGGACCAGGCGCCAATGCCATTGCTTCCAGCTGCATTGCGCCCCAAGCTGCCTCAACACAGCCCTCGGACTTGGCCCTTTTCCGCAACTCGAACCTATGCCAGCCTGCCCGCGCATTGCCTTTCCGTAAGCACATTTGCTTGTCTTTGCCCATCCGTTTGTGCCATGCCTTGGCATCAATGCCTCTTGCCTTGATGCTATAATCATGATCAAGTGCCGCCCGTCACCCGCAACTCATTGTCAAGCCCTCGCTAAGCTGCCTCGGATCCGTTCGAAGTCTTAGCCTACACTTGGCTGTTTCCCTTTCCGACCATTGGCACCACTCTTGCGCCAATGTTGCAACACTCTTGCTGCCTCTTGACAACGCTCTCGTTGCCCTTGCCGAGTTCCTTTGTCAGGGGTCTAACAAACCACCCGCACCCTTTGAAACTCGACGTCCTCGTCGAGGTAGTCAATTGACATATCTTATGGGGTTGGCAATCAGCGCCCCATAATTATTTACCTCCGCAGTCTCCCTTGGGTCACTGTTTGATGCCTCCAATGCAGCCCTCCGATTCGCAGCTGTCATTGCATTCAGCGACGCCTTGTTTGGACAGTCTCTCGCCCGATGTGGCCCATCACAAATGAAACAACCACTGAACCTGCCGCCCTTCTCCTTGCTCTTGGAAGTTCCGGCCTCCTGCTTTCCCTTCCCTCGGTCTTCATGTGCATTGTCATTATCACATTTCTTCCACTCCTTTGCCTTGTCCTTCTTTCCGTTGATGGACTTAGGAGCAGAATTCTCCTCCTCAATATGAAAATCGCCCAATGCATCCGCAGCAGCCACAGCACATGCGAGGTTTTGAATATTCTGCCTTCGCAATTCCAGTCGTGCCCACTGTTGCAGCCCGCTCATGAAGTTGTGCAACTTGTCTTCTTCCGACATGTTGCTGATGCTAAGCATCAACGATGTGAACTCCTTCACACACCCTCGAACTGATCCGGTCTGCCTCTACCTTTTCAGTTTGTCCCTAGCAATCCAAGATGTATTACTAGGAAGAAATTGATCCCTCAATTCCTTTTTAAGCCACTCCCACGACTCTATCTTTGGTCTGCCCATACTTTCGTCCTCAGCAACCCGAGTGCGCCACCATAACATAGCATCATCACTCAAATGCATACTAGTCAAGGTTACCTTCTCTTTCTCGTCTTGCACACGAATAGCCTGAAAGTATTGCTCCATATCCTAAAGAAAATTCTCCAACTCGCGTGCACTCCTTGCACCTCCGAATGCCTTTGGTTCCGGTACTCTGACTTTGGCACGCTCAGCACCACGTTGAGCGTCCTCGCCCACAGCACGTCGCAGCACCACTGTCTCGAGCTTCAGCTCCGCATTCTCTTGACTAAGCCTTGCCATTTCTGCCTCTAGAAACGCAAGTCTAGTCGCAAGAGACTCAAGTTCCTCACCTTCCGCAACATTGCCCACCAATGCTTCCAATTTTGTTAGCCGTTCTCGCAGTTCATTGTTACTACCACCAGCCATGTTCTCGAACAGGACCACGCAATCTGCAACAGTACGTCGTGTCTCCGCCACAACACGATCTTGTCCTTGATCAGCTTTGATACCAAATTGTCACGGGGTCAATTTCAGTCCGCCGAAAGTGACATCCGCGCGGCAGCCAAGCGCCGACTTGACTCAGCCTTCCCAATACTCGGCCAAAGTTTCAGACACTTTGGACTTCACAAAGTTTGCACAGCGTTTCAACGTAGTAAGTTTAATATGAACTTAGGCAACAAAAACACAACGAAAGGGACAGAAATGAACACAAGACACCAATTTACAGGAACTCTTTCCCAACTTGTATTAATGAAGTGAATACAAGAACACTCAAAATCAGTAGCACACTCCACGCACTACAAATGAAGATCACTCTTGACCCTCACAAGACTTAGGACTCTTCCTAAACTAGCCAACCCGCACTCTCACGAGTTTACACTCTTTTACAGTCTAAGTATGCACTCTCACACTTTTCTGCCTAAAGAGTTTTGTGTAGCTCCCTCTAGCTTCACCCCTTTTCAGAAAAGGAAGGGTGCTGTCCATTTATAGATCATGAATCAGCCCCCATGTACAACAGTTGCCTATTTTCTAGGCCAAGCACTTGCCCACTACCTATCATGCATGTAGTTGCCTCCTGCCACTACTTAGAAACGTGGGCACATCATGTGATCATGGGATCATGGTGCCCAAATCGTGCTAACTCCTGCCAGCCTGATGCACAAACTCAACTGCTGCCCATGTGCACAGCATGTGCCGGTAACCGCCGCTTGACTTGGTCCATTCTCATGTTGCTGCCCAATTCCGTGTGTTGGCTCGGACCAGGCGCCAATGCCATTGCTTCCAGCTGCATTGCGCCCCAAGCTGCCTCAACACTGCCCTCGGACTTGGCCCTTTTCCGCAACTCGAACCTATGCCAGCCTGCCCGCGCATTGCCTTTCCATAAGCACATTTGCTTGTCTTTGCCCATCCGTTTGTGCCATGCCTTGGCATCAATGCCTCTTGCCTTGATGCTATAATCATGATCAAGTGCCGCCCGTCACCCGCAACTCATTGTCAAGCCCTCGCTAAGCTGCCTCGGATCCGTTCGAAGTCTTAGCCCACACTTGCCTGTTTCCCTTTCCGACCATTGGCACCACTCTTGCGCCAATGTTGCAACACTTTTGCTGCCTCTTGACAACGCTCTCGTTGCCCTTGCCGAGTTCCTTTGTCAGGGGTCTAACAGTAGGAGTCATGACGTGGCAGGGCGTGGTCATGACACGCTTCAGGACGTCATAGGACATGGCAGGATATGGTCATGTTATGTGTCAGGACGCGTGAAGACATGGCCATGGTACGTGTCAGGACGTGACCATGGCACGACATCGACTACGTCGCTCCAATGCGCACCACGTCGCACCACGTCTAATTCTAACCAATGCTTAGAAACATGTCAAATGCAATGATGTTGGTGGTCATTGGCGCTATTGTGGAAAGTCGGGGTGGTTCGAGCAGTAGCGTCGGGCGACGGCAGGTTGACACGTGTCAGGACATGGCCATGGCACGAGTCAGGACGTCGTAGGACGAGTCAGCACATGGCCATGGCACGTGTCAGGACGCGTCAGGACATGGCAGGGCGTGGCCATGGCATGACTCATGACGTCGCCAGTTATGGCAGGGCGTGGCCATGGAAAGAGTAAGGACGTCGCAGGACGCGTCAGGACATGGCCATGGAACGTGTCAGGATGCATCAGGACATGGCCATGGCATGTGTCAGGACGCATCAGGACATGCCCATGGCACGTGTCAGGATGCGTCAGGACATGGCAAGGCGTGGCAATGGCACGCGTCGGGACGTCGCAGGACATGGCACGGCGTGGCCATGGCACGTGTCAGGACGCATCAAGACATGGCCATGCCACGTGTCAGGACGCGCCAGGACATGGCAAAGCGTGGCCATGGCACGAGTCGGGACGTCGCAGGACATGGCAGGGCGTGGCCATGGCACGAGTCGGAACGTCGCAGGACATGGCAGGGCGTGGCCATGGCACGAGTCGGGACGCATCAAGACATGGCCATGCCACGTGTCAGGACGCGCCAGGACATGGCAAAGCGTGGCCATGGCACGAGTCGGGACGTCGCAGGACATGGCAGGGCGTGGCCATGGCACGAGTCGGAACGTCGCAGGACATGGCAGGGCGTGGCCATGGCACGAGTCGGGACGTCGCAGGACGTGTCAGGACATGGCCATGGCACATGTTAGAACGCGTCAGGACATGGCCATGGCACGAGTCGGGACGTCGCAGGACGTGTCAGGACATGGCCATGGTACGGGTCAGGACGTGACCATGGCACAACATTGCACTACGTCGCTCCAAGTCGCACCACGTAGCACCACGTCTAATTCTAACCAATGCTAAGAAACATGTGAAGCGCAATGATGTTGGTGGTCGTTGGCGGCGGTGGAGGAAAGTTGGGGTGGTTCGATCAGTAGTGCCAGGTGATGGCCGGTCGACACGTGTCAGGACATGGCCATAGCACGAGTCAGGACGTCGCAGGACGAGTCAGGACATGGCCATGGCAGGTGTCAGGACATGGTAGGGCGTGGCCATGGCATGACTCATGACGTCGCAGAACATGGCAGGGCGTGGCCATGGCAAGAGTCAGGACGTCGCAGGACGCGTTAGGACATGGCCATGGCACGTGTCAGGACGCATCAGGACATGCCATGGCATGTGTCAGGACGCATCAAGACATGGCCATGGCACGTGGCAAGACGCGTCAGGACATGGCAGGGCGTGGCCATGGCATGAGTCGGGACGTCGTACGACATGGCAGGGCGTGGCCAAGGCACGTGTCAGGACGCATCAGGACATGGCCTTGCCACGTGTCAGGACGCGTCAAGACATGGCAGGGCGTGGCCATGGCACGAGTCGAGACGTCGCAGGATGTGTCAGGACATGGCCATGGCAAGTGTCAGGACGCGTCAGGACATGGCAGGGTATGGCCATGGCACGCGTCAGGACGTGGCAGGGCGTGGCCATGGCACGAGTCAGGACGTCGCAGGACATGGCCATGGCACGCGTCAGGACGTGGCAGGGCGTGGTCATGGCACGAGTCAGGATGTCGCAGGACATGGCAGGATATGGCCATGGTACGTGTCAGGACGCGTCAGGACGTGGCCATGGTACGTGTTAGGACGCGTCAGGACGTGGCCATGGCACGATTCAGGACGTCGCAGGACATGGCAGGATATGATTATGGTACGTGTCATGACGTGTCAGGCCATGGCCATGGTACGTGTAAAGACGTCGCAGGACATGGCAGGATATGGTCATGGTACGTGTCAGGACGTGTCAGGCCTTGGCCATGGTACGTATTAGGACGCGCAGGACATGGCAGGGTATGGTCATGGTGCAAGTCAGGACGTGTCAGGACTTGGCCATGGTACGTGTCATGGCGTGGCCATGGCACGACATCGCACTACGTCGCTCCAAGCCGCACCACGTCGCACCACGTCTATTGCTAACCAATCTAGAAACATGTCAAGTGCAATGATGTTGGTGGTCGTTGGAGGCGGTGGTGGAAAGTCGAGGTGGTTCGAGCGGTAGTGTCGGGCGACGGCCGGTCGACACTTGTCAGGACATGGCCGTGGCACGAGTCAGGACGTCGCAGGACGAGTCAGGACATGGCCATTGCACGTGTCAGGACGCGTCAGGACATGGCAGTGGCACGTGTCAGGACACGTCAGGACATGGCAGGGTATGGCCATGGCACGAGCCGGGACATCGCAAGACGTGTCAGGACATGGCCATGGCACATGTCAGGACGCGTCAGGACATAGCAGGGCGTGGCCATGGCACGAGTCAGGACGTCGCAGGAAATGGCAGGATATGGCCATGGTACGTGTCAGGACGCGTCCGGACAAGGCCATGGCACGCGTTAGGACGTGGCAGGGCGTGGCTAGTGCACGAGTCAGGACGTCACAGGACATGGCCATGGAACACGTCAGGACGTAGCAGGGCGTGGTCATAGCACGAGTCAGGATGTCGCAGGACATGGCAGGATATGGCCATGGTACGTGTCAAGACACGTCAGGACGTGGCCATGGTACGTGTCAGGACGCGTCAGGACCCATGACACGATTTAGGACGTTGCAAGACATGGCAGGATATGATCATGGTACGTGTCATGACATGTCAGGCCATGGCCATGGTACGTGTAAGGACGTCGCAGGACATGGCAGGATATGGTCATGGTACGTGTCAGGACGTGTCTGGCCATGGCCTTGGACGTGTAAGGACGCGTAAGACATGGCAGGGTATGGTCATGGTACCTGTCAGGACGTGTCAGGACTCTGCCATGGTACGTGTAAAGACGTGGCCATAGCACGACATCGCACTACGTCGCTCCAAGTCGCACCACGTCCCACCACGTCTATTGCTAACCAATGCTTAGAAACATATCAAGTGCAATGATGTTGGTGGTCGTTGGCGGCAGTGGTGGAATGTCAGGGTGGTTCGAGAGGTAGCGTCAGCCGACGGCCGGTCGACACTTGTCAGGACATGGCCATGGCACGAGTCAGGACGTCGCAGGACGAGTAAGGACATAGCCATGGCACGTATCAGGATGCATCAGGACATAGCCATGGCATGTGTCAGGACGCATCAGGACGTGGCCATGGCACGTGTCAGGACGCGTCAGGACATGGCAGGGCGTGGCCATGGCACGAGTCGGTACGTTGCAGAACATGGGAGGGCGTGGTCATGGCACGAGTCAAGACGTCGCAGGGCGTGGTCATGGCAGGACATAGCCATGGCACGCGTCAGGACATGGCAGGGCGTGGCCATGGCACGAGTCGGGACGTCTCAGGACATGGCAGGGCGTGGCCATGGCACGAGTCGGGACGTCGCAGGATGTGTCATGACATGGCCATGGCAAGTGTCAGGACGCGTCAGGACATGGCAGGGTATGGCCATGGCACGCGTCAGGACGTGGCAGGGCGTGGCCATGGCACGAGTCAGGACGTCTCAGGACATGGCAGGGCGTGCCCATGGCACGAGTCAAGACGTCGCAGGACGTGTCAGGACATGGCCATGGCACGTGCTAGGACGCGTCAGGCCATGGCAGGGCGTGGTCATGGCACGAGTCAGGACGTCAAAGGACATGGAAGGATATGGCCATGGTACGTGTCTGGACGCGTCCGGACATGGCCATGGCACGCGTCAGGACATAGCAGCGCGTGGCCATGGCATGAGTCAGGACGTCGCAGGACATGGCCATGGCACGCGTCAGAACGTGGCAGGCGTGGTCGTACCACGAGTCAGGACGTCACAGGACATGGCAGGATATGGCCATGGCACGTGTCAGGACGCGTCAGGACATGGCAGTGGCACGTGTCAGGACACATCAGGACATGGCAGGGCGTGGCCATGGCAGGACTCATGACGTCGCAGGACATGGCAGGGCGTGGCCCTGGCAAGAGTCAGGACGTCGCAGGATGCGTTAGGACAAGGCCGTGGCACGTGTCAGGATGCATCAGGACATGGCCATGGCATGTGTCAGCACGCATCAGGACATGCCATGGCACGTGTCAGGACGCGTCAGGACATGGAAGGGCGTGGTGATGGCACGAGCCGGGACGTCGCAGGACATGGCATGATATGGCCATGGTACGTGCCAGGACGCGTCTGGACATGTCCATGGCACGTGTCAGGACGCGTCAGGACAAGGCAGGGCGTGTCCATGGTACGAGTCGGAACGTCGCAGGACATGGCAGGGCATGGCCATGGCACGAGTCGGGATGTCGCAGGACGTGTCAGGACATGGCCTTGGCACGTGTCAGTACGCGTCAGGACATGGCAGGGCGTGGACATGGCACGAGTCAGGACGTCGCAGGACATTGCATGATATGGCCATGGTACGTCCCAGGACGCGTCTGGACATGTCCATGGCATGCGTCAGGACGTGGCAGGGCGTGGCCAAGGCACGAGTCAGGACGTCGCAGGACATGACCATGGCAGGCGTCATGACGTTGCAGGGCATGGTCATGACACGCTTCAGGACGTCATAGGACATGGCAGGATATGATCATGGTATATGTCAGGACGCGTGAAGACATGGCCATGGTACGTGTTAGGACGTGACCATGGCACGACATCGCACTACGTCGCACCACGTCTAATTCAAACCAATGCTTAGAAACATGTCAAACGCAATGATTTTGGTGGTCATTGGCGCTATGGTGGAAAGTCGGGGTGGTTCGAGCAGTAGCGTCGGGCGACGGCAGGTTGACACGTGTCAGGACATGGCAATGGCACGAGTCAGGACGTCGTAAGACGAGTCAGCACATGGCCATGGCACGTGTCAGGACGCGTCAGGACATGGCAGGGCGTGGCCATGGCATGACTCATGACGTTGCAGGTTATGGCAGGGCGTGGCCATGGAAAGAGTCGGGACGTCGCAGGACGCGTCAGGACATGGCCATGGAACGTGTCATGACGGATCAGGACATGGCCATGGCATGTGTCAGGACGCACCAGGACATGCCCATGGCACGTGTCAGGACGCGTCAGGATATGGCAAGGCGTGGCAATGGCACGCGTCGGGACGTCGCAGGACATGGCACGGCGTGGCCATGGCACGTGTCAGAGGCATCAAGACATGGCCGTGCCACGTGTCAGGACGCGTCAGGACATGGCAAAGCGTGGCCATGGAACGAGTCGGGACGTCGCAGGATATGGCAGGGCGTGGCCATGGCACGAGTTGGGACGTCGCAGGACATGGCAGGGCGTGGCCATAGCACGAGTCGGGACGTCGCAGGACTTGTCAGGACATTGCCATGGCACATGTCAGAACGCGTCAGGACATGGCCATGGCACGAGTCGGGACGTCGCAGGACGTGTCAGGACATGGCCATGGTACGGGTCAGGACGTGACCATGGCACGACATCGCACTACGTCGCTCCATGTCGCACCACGTAGCACCACGTCTAATTCTAACCAATGCTAAGAAACATGTGAAGTGCAATGATGTTGGTGGTCGTTGGCGGCGGTGGAGGAAAGTCGGGGTGGTTCGAGCAGTAGTGCCGGGCGATGGCCGGTCGACACGTGTCAGGACATGGCCATGGCACGAGTCAGGACGTCGCAGGACGAGTAAGGACATGGCCATGGCACGTGTCAGGACGTGTCAGGATATGGCAGTGGCACGTGTCAGGACACGTCAGGACATGGCAGGGCGTGGCCATGGCATGACTCATGACATCGCAGGACATGGCAGGGTGTGGCCATGGCAAGAGTCAGGACGTCGCAGGACGCGTCAGGACATGGCCATGGCACGTGTCAGGACGCATCAGGACATGCCATGGCATGTGTAAGGACGCATCAAGACATGGCCATGGCACGTGGCAGGATGCGTCAGGACATGGCGGGGCGTGGCCATGGCATGAGTCGGGACGTCGTAGGACATGGCAGGGCGTGGCCATGGCACGTGTCAGGACGCATCAGGACATGGCCTTGCCACGTGTCAGGACGCGTCAGGACATGGCAAGGCGTGGCCATGGCACGAGTCGAGACATCGCAGGACATGGCGGGGCATGGCCATGGCACGTGTCGGGATGTCGCAGGACATGGCAGGGCGTGACCATTGCACGAGTCGGGACGTCGCAGGATGTGTCAGGACATGGCCATGGCAAGTGTCAGGACATGGCAACTATGGCCATGGCACGCGTCAGGACATGGCAGGGCGTGGCCATGGCACGAGTCAGGACGTCGCAGGACATGGCCATGGCACGCGTCAGGACGTGGCAGGGCGTGGTCATGGCACGAGTCAGGATGTCGCAGGACATGGCAGGATATGGCCATGGTACGTGTCAGGACGTGGCCATGGTACATGTTAGGACGCGTCAGGACATGGCCATGGCACGATTCAGGACGTCGCAAGACATGGCAGGATACGATTATGGTACGTGTCATGACGTGTCAGGCCATGGCCATGGTACGTGTAAGGACGTCGCAGGTCATGGCAGGATATGGTCATGGTACGTGTCAGGACGTGTCAGGCCATGGACGTGGTACGTGTAAGGACGCGCAGGACATGGCAGGGTATGGTCATGGTGCAAGTCAGGACGTGTCAGGACTTGGCCATGGTACGTGTCATGACGTGGTCATGGCACGACATCGCACTACGTCGCTCCAAGCCGCACCACGTCGCACCACGTCTATTGCTAACCAATCTAGAAACATGTCAAGCGCAATGATGTTGGTGGTCGTTGGAGGGGGTGGTGGAAAGTCGGGGTGGTTCGAGCGGTAGCGTCGGGCAACGGCCGGTCGACACATGTCAGGACATGGCCATGGCACGAGTCAGGACGTCGCAGGGAGAGTCAGGACGTGGCCATGGCACGTGTCAGGACGCGTCAGGCCATGGCAGTGGCACGTGTCAGGACACGTCAGGACATGGCAGGGTGTGGCCATGGCACGAGCCGGGACATCGCAAGACGTGTCAGGACATGGCCATGGCATGTGTCAGGACGCGTCAGGACATGGCAGGGCGTGGCAATGGCACGAGCCAGGACGTTGCAAGAAATGGCAGGATATGGCCATGGTACGTGTCAGGACGCGTCCGGACAAGGCCATGGCACGCGTTAGGACGTGGCAGGGCGTGGCTAGTGCACGAGTCAGGACGTCACAGGACATGGCCATGGCACGCGTCAGGACGTAGCAGGGCGTGGTCATGGCACGAGTCAGGATGTCGCAGGACATGGCAGGATATGGCCATGGTACGTGTCAAAACACGTAAGGACGTGGCCATGGTACGTGTCAGGACGCGTCGGGACGTGGCCATGACACGATTTAGGACGTTGCAAGACATGGCAGGATATGATCATGGTACGTGTCATGACGTGTCAGGCCGTGGCCATGGTACGTGTAAGGACGTCGCAGGACATGGCAGGATATGGTCATGGTACGTGTCAGGACGTGTCTGGCCATGGCCTTGGACGTGTAAGGACGCGTAAGACATGGCAGGGTTTGGTCATGGTACCTGTCAGGACGTGTCAAGACTTGGCCATGGTACGTGTAAAGACGTGGCCATAGCACGACATCCCACTATGTTGCTCCAAGTCGCACCACATTCCACCACGTCTATTGCTAACCAATGCTTAGAAACATATCAAGCGCAATGATGTTGGTGGTTGTAGGCGGCAGTGGTGGAATGTCGGGGTAGTTCGAGCGGTAGCGTCGGCCGACGGCCGGTCGACACTTGTCAGGATATGGCCATGGCACGAGTCAGGACGTCGCAGGACGAGTAAGGACATAGCCATGGCACGTGTCAGGACGCATCAGGACATAGCCATGGCATGTGTCAGGACGCATCAGGACATGGCCATGGCACGTGTCAGGACGCGTCAGGACATGGCAGGGCGTGGCCATGGCACGAGTCGGTACGTTGCAGAACATGGCAGGGCGTGGTCATGGCACGAGTCAAGACGTCGTAGGGCGTGGTCATGGCAGGACACAGCCATGGCACGTGTCAGGACGCATCAGGACATAGCCATGGCACGTGTCAGGACGCATCAGGACATGGCCATGGCACGTGTCAGGACGCGTCAGGACATGGCAGGGCGTGAACATGGCAAGAGTCGGGACGTCTCAGGACATGGCAAGGCGTGGCCATGGCACGAGTCAAGACGTCGCAGGACGTGTCATGAGATGGCCATGGCACGTTTCAGGACGCGTCAGGCCATGGCAGGGCGTTGTCATGGCACGAGTCAGGACATCGCAGGACATGGAAGGATATGGCCATGGTACGTGTCAGGACGCGTCCGCACATGGCCATGGCACGCGTCAGGACGTGGCCATGGCACGAGTCACGACGTCGCAGGACATGGCCATGGCACGCGTCAGGACGTGGCAGGGCGTGGTCGTGGCACGAGTTAGGACATCACAGGACATGGCAGGATATGGTCATGGTACTAGTCAGGACGCGTCAGGACGTGGCCATGGCACCATTCAGGACGTCGCAGGACATGGCCACGGTACGTAACAGGATGTCGCAGGACATGGCAGGATATGGTCATGGTACGTGTCAGGACGTGTCATGCCATGGCCATGGTACGTGTCAGGACGTCGCAGGACATGGCAGGATATGGTCATGGTACGTGTCAAGACGTGTTAGGACATGGCCATGGTACGTGTCAGGACGTGGCCATGGCACGACATTGCACTACGTCGCTCCAAGCCGCACCACGTCGCACCACGTCTATTGCTAACCAATGCTTAGAAACATGTCAAGAGCAATGATATTGGTGGTCGTTGGCGGCGGTGGTGGAAATTCGGGGTGGTTCGAGCGGTAGCATCGGGCGACGGACGGTCGACACGTGTCAGGACATGGCCATGGCACGAGTCAGGACGTTGCAGGACGAGTCAGGACGTGGCCATGGCACGTGTCAGGACGCGTTAGGACATGGCAGTGGCACGTGTCCGGACACGTCAGGACATGGCAGGGCGTGGCCATGGCACGAGCCGGGACATCGCAGGACATGGCAGGGTGTGGCCATGGCAAGAGTCTGGACGTCGCAGGACGCCTCAGGACATGGCCATGGCATGTGTCAGGACGCATCAGGACATGGCCATGGCATGTGTCAGGACGCATCAGGACATGGCAGGGCGTGGCCATGGCACGAGTCGGGACGTCCCAGGACATGGCAGGGCGTGGCCATGGAACGAGTCGGGACGTCGTAGGACATGGCAGGGCGTGGCCATGGCACGAGTCGGGACGTCGCAGGACGTGTCAGGACACGGCCATGGCACGTGTCAGGACCCGGCAGGACATGGCAGGATATGGCCATGGTACGTGTCAGGACACGTCAGGACATGGCAGGGAGTGGCCATGGCATGACCCATGACGTCGCAGGACATGGCAGGGCGTGGCCATGGCAAGAGATAGGACGTCGCAGGATATGGTCATGGTACGTGTCAGGACGTGTAAGGCCATGGCCATGGTACGTGACAGGACATGGCCATGGCACGAGTTATGACGTTGCAGGACGAGTCAGGACATGGCCATGGCACATGTCAGGACGCATCAGGACAAGGCAGTGGCACGGTTAGGACTCGTTAGGACATGGCAGGGACTCATGGCATGAATCATAACGTCGCAGGAAATGGCAGGCCGTGGCCATGGAAAGAGTCAGGACGTCGCAGGACGCGTCAGGACATGGCCATGGCACGTGTCAGGACGCGTCAGGACATCGCAGTGGCACGTGTCAGGACACGTCTGGACATGGCAGGGCGTGGCCATGGCATGACACATGACGTCGCAGGACATGGAAGGGCGTGGCCATGGCAAGAGTCAGGACATCGCAGGACGCGTCTGGACATGGTCATGGCACGTGTCAGGACGCATCAGGACTTTCTATGGCACGTGTCAGGACGCATCAGGACATGACAGGGCGTGGCCATTACACGAGTCCGGACGTTGCAGGCCATGGCACGAGTTGGGACGTCGCAGGACATGGCATGACGTGGCCATGGCACGTGTCAGGACGCGTCAGGACATGGCAGGACGTGGCCATGGCACGAGTCGGGACGACGCAAGACATAGAAGGGCGTGGCCATAGCACGAGTCGGGACGTCGCAGGACATGGCAGGCGTGGCCCCGGCACGAGTTGGGACGTCGCAGGACGTTTCAGGACAT
Organism: Nicotiana benthamiana; assembly: GCA_034376525.1. Lineage (NCBI taxonomy): Eukaryota > Viridiplantae > Streptophyta > Magnoliopsida > Solanales > Solanaceae > Nicotiana > Nicotiana benthamiana. Next base: position 38,355 of record JAXGFW010000086.1, on the reverse strand, counting down.
GGCCATGGCACGGTCAGGACGCGTCAGGACATGGCAGGGAGTGGCCATGGCACGAGTCAGGACGTCGCAGGACATGGAAGGATATGGCCATGGTACGTGTCAGGAAGCGTCCGGACATGGACATGGCACGCGTCAGGACGTGGAAGGGCGTGGCCATGGCACGAGTCAGAACGTCGCAGGACATGGCCATGACATGCGTCAGGACGTGTCAGGGCGTGGTCATGGCACGAGTCAGGACGTCGCAGAACATGGCAGGATATGGCCATGGTACGTGTCAGGACGCGTCAGGACGTGGCCATGGTACGTGCTAGGACGCGTCAGGACGTGGCCATGGCATGATTCATGACGTCGCAGGACAGGGCAGGATATGATCATGGTACGTGTCATGACGTGTTAGGCCATGGCTTTGGCATGAGTCAGGACGTCGCAGGACATGGCAGGATATGGCCATGGTACATGTTAGGACGTGGCCATGGTACGTGCTAGGACGCATCAGGACGTGGCCATGGCACGATTCAGGACGTGTCAGGCCATGGCCATTGTACGTGTAAGGACGTCGCAGGACATGGCAGGATATGGTCATGGTACGTGTCAGGACGTGTCAGGCCATGGCCATGGTACGTGTAAGGACGCACAGGACATGGCAGGGTATGGTCATGGTACGTGTCAGGACATGTCAGGACTTGGCCATGGTACGTGTCAAGACATGGCCATGGCACGACATCGCACTACGTCGCTGCAAGCCGCACCACGTCTATTTCTAACCAATGCTTAGAAACCTGTAGCGCGCAGTGATTGTTGGTGGTCGTTGGCTGCGGTGAAGAAAAGTCGGGGTGGTTCGAGCAGTAGCGTCGGGCGACGGCGGGTCGACACGTGTCAGGACATGGCCGTGGCATGAGTCAGGACGTTGCTGGACGAGTCAGGACATGGCCATGGCACGTGTCAGGACGCGTCAGGACATGGCAGTGGAACGTGTCAGGACACGTCAAGACATGGCAAGGCGTGGCCAAGGCATAACTCATAACGTCGCAGGACAAGGCAGGGCGTAGCCATGGCAAAAGTCAGGACGTCACAGGATGCGTCAGGACATGGCCATGGCATGTGTCAGGACGCGTCAGGACATGGCAGTGGCACGTGTCAGGACACGTCAGGACATGGCAGGGCGTGTCCATGGAATGACTCATGACGTCGCAGGACATGGAAAGGCGTGGCCATGGCAAGAGTCAGGACGTCGCAGGACGCGTCAGGACATGGCCATGGCACATGTCAGGACGCATCAGGATATGCGATGGCACGTGTCAGGACGCGTCAGGACATGGCAGGGCGTGGCCATGGCACGAGTCGGGACGTCGCAGGACATGGCATGGCGTGGCCGTGGCACGTGTCAGGACGCATCAGGACATGGCCATGGCACGTGTCAGGACGCGTCAGGACATGGCAAAGCGTGGCCATGGCACGAGTTGGGATGTCGCGTGACATGGCAGGGCGTGGCCATGGTACGAGTCGGGACGTCGACATGGTAGGCTGTGGCCATGGCACGAGTTGGGACGTCGCAGGACGTGTCAGGACATGGCCATTGCACGTGTCAGGACATGGCAGGGCGTGGCCATGGCACGAGTCAGGACGTCGCATGACATGGTAGGATATGGCCATGGTACGTGTCAGGACGCGTCCGGACATGGCCATGGCATGCGTCAGGACGTGGCAGGGCGTGGCCATGGCACGAGTCAGGACGTCGCAGGACATGGCCATGGCATGCGTCAGGACGTCGCAGGACATGGCAGGATATGCCCATGGTACGTTTAAGGACGCGTCAGGACGTGGTAGGGTATGGCCATGGCACGCGTCAGGACGTGGCTATGGCACAATTCAGGACGTCGCAGGACAGGGCAGGATATGGTCATGGTACGTGTAAGGACGTCGTAGGACATGGCAGGTTATGGTCATGGTACGTGTCAGGACGTGTCACGCCATGGCCATGGTACGTGTAAGGACGCACAGGACATGGCAGGGTATGGTCATGGTACGTGTCAGGACGTGTCAGGACTTGGCCATGGTACGTTTCAAGACGTGGCCATGGCACGACATCGCACTACGTCGCTCCAAGCTGCACCACGTCGCACCATGTCTATTGCTGACTAATGCTTAGAAACATGTCAAGCGCAATGATGTTGGTGGTCGTTGGTGGCCGTGGTGGAAAGTCGGGGTGGTTCGAGCGGTAGCGTCGGGCGACGACCGGAAGACACGTGTCAGGACATGGCCATGGCACGAGTCAGGACGAGTCAGGACATGTCCATGGCACGTGTCAGGACGCGTCAGGACATGGCAGTGGCACGTGTCAGGACACGTCAGGACATGGCAGGGCATGGCCATGGCATGACTCATGACGTCGCAGGACATGGCATGGCGTGGCCATGGCAAGAGTCAGGACGTCGCAAGACGCTTCAGGACATGGCCATGGCACTTGTCAGGTCGCGTCAGGATATGGCAGTGGCATGTGTCATGACACGTCAGGACATGGCAGGGCGTGGCCATGGCATGACTCATGACGTCGCAGGACATGGCAGGGCGTGGCCATGGCAAGACTCAGGACGTCGCAGGACGCGTCAGGACATGGCCATCGCACGTGTCAGGACGCATCAGGACATGCCATGGCACGTGTCAGGACGCGTAAGGACATGGCAGGGCGTGGCCATGGCACGAGTCGGGACGTCGCAGGACATGGCAGGCCGTGGCCATGGCACGTGTCAAGACGCATCAGAACATGGCCATGGCACGTGTCAGGACGTGTCAGGACATGGCAGGCCGTGGCCGTGGCACAAGTCGGGACGTCGCAAGACATGGCAGGGCGTGGCCATGGCATGAGTCGGGACGTCGCAGGACATGGCAGGGCGTGGCCATAGCACGAGTCGGGAAGTCGCAGGACGTGTCAGGACATGGCCATGGCACGTGTCAGGACGCGTCAGGACATGGCAGGGCGTGGACATGGCACGAGTCAGGACGTCGCAGGACATGGCAGGTGTCACGGGGTCATTTTTGGCCAACTCCAAAACAACCCGTGCGGCAGCCAAGCACCGACTTGACTCAGCCTTCACAATACTCGGCCAAAGTATCAGCAACTTTGGACTTCACTATGTTTGCACAGCGTTTCAACGTGGTAAGTTTAGATTGAACTTTAGGCAACAAAAACACAACGAAAGGGACAGAAATGAACACAAGACACAAGTTTACAGGAACTCATTCCCAACTTTGTATTAAACTCGAAAATACAAAGAAACTTAACTCACAAGTACACTCCGTGTACCAATATGAAGATCACTCTTGACCCTCACAAGACTTAGGACTCTTCCTAAATTAGTAACATGCACTCTCACACATTTACACTCGTTTTACAGCCTAAAGTATGCTCTCTCACACTTTTACTGCCTTAAAGCTCTCTCCAGCTTCTTAAGTCATAAAGGAAAGGATGCTGTCCATTTATAGATCATGGAACAGCCCCATGTACAATAGTTGCCCTGGTTTTCAGCTTGCCACTCGCCCACTAAGGTAGTTGACACCCTCAACTACTAGGGACATGTCTAGATCATGGGATCATGGCCCCCAAATCGTGCTAACTCCTGCCAGCATGATTAACAAAGCTCAACTGCTGCCCATGTGCACAGCATGTGCTGGTAACCGCCGTTTGACTTGGTCCATTCTTATGTTGCTACCCAATTCCGTGTGTTGGCTTGGCCTTGGCGCCAATTCCAATGCTTCCAGCCGCATTGCTCCCCAATTAGCCTAAACACTGCCCACGAACTTGGCCCTTTGCCGCAACTCGAACCCATGCCAATCTGCCCGCGCTTGCCTTTCAGTTTGCACATTTGCTTGTCTTTGCCCATCCGTTTGTGCCATGCCGTGGCATCAATGCCTCCTGTCTTGATGCTATAATCATGATCAAGTACCGCCCGTCATCCGCAACTCATTGTCAAGCCCTCGCTAAGCTGCCTCGGATCTGTTCGAAGTCTTAGCCCACACTTGCCCGTTCCCCTTTTGGACTTCTGATGCCACTCTTGCACGAGTCGGGACGTCACAGGACGTGTCTAGACATGGCCATGGCACGTTTCAGGACGCGTCAGGACATGGCAGGGCTTGGCCATGGCACGAGTCAGGACGTCGCAGGACATGGCAGGATATGGCCATGGTACGTGTCAGGACGCGTCCGGACCTGGCCATGGCACGCGTCAGAACGTGGCAGGTCGAGGCCATGGCACGAGTCAGGACGTTGCAGGACATGGCCATGGCACTCGTCAGGACGTGGCTGGGCGTGGTCATCGCACGAGTTAGGACGTCACAGGACATGGCAGGATATGGTCATGGTATGTGTCAGGACGCGTCAGGACGTGGCCATGGCACAATTCAGGACGTCGCAGGACATGGCAAGATATGGTCATGGTACGTGTCATGACGTATCAGGCCATGGCCATGGTACGTGTCAGGATGTCACAGGACATTGCAGGATATGGTCATGGTCCGTGTCAAGACGTGTCAGGCCATGGCCATGGTACGTGACAGGACGTCGCAGGACATGGCAGGATATGGTCATGTTACGTGTCAGGACGTGTCAGGACATGGCCATGGTACGTGTCATGACGTGGCCATGGCACGACACCGCACTACGTCGCTCCAAGCCGCACCACATCGCACCACGTCTAATTTTAACCAATGCTTAGAAACATGTCAAGCGCAATGATGTTGGTAGTTTGAGCGGTAGCATCGGGCGACGGCCGGTCGACACGTGTCAGGACATGGCCATGGCACGAGTCAGGACGTCGCTGGACGAGTCAGGACAGGGCCATGGCACGTGTCAGAATGCGTCAGGAAATGGCAGTGGCACGTGTCAAGACACGTCAGGACATGGCAGGGCGTGGCCATGGCAGGACTCATGACGTCGCAGGACATGGCAGGGCGTGGCCCTGGCAAGAGTCAGGACGTCACAGGACGCGTCAAGACAAGGCCATTGCACGTGTCTGGACGCATCACGACATGGCCATGGCATGTGTCTGCACGCATCAGGACATGCCATGGCACGCGTCAGGACGTAACAGGACATGGCCATGGCACGCGTCCGGACGTAGCAGGGCGTGGTCATGGCACGAGTCAGGATGGCGCAGGACATGGCAGGATATGGCCATGGTACGTTTCAGGACGCGTCAGGACGTGGCCATGGTACGTGTCAGGACGCGTCAGGACGTGGCCATGGCATGATTCAGGACGTCGCAAGACATGGCAGGATATGAGCATGGTACGTGTCATGACGTGTCGGGCCATGGCCATGGTACGTGTAAGGATGCGTAGGACATGGCGGGGTATGGTCATGGTACGTTTCAGGACGTGTCAGGACTTGGCCATGGTACGTGTCAAGACGTGGCCATGGCACGACATTGCACTACGTCGCTCCAAGTCGCACCACGTCGCACCACGTCTATTGCTAACCAATGTTTAGAAACATGTCAACCGCAATGATGTTGGTGGTCGTTGGCGACGGTGTTGGAATGTCGGGGTGGTTCGAATGGTAGCGTCGGCCGACGGCCGGTCGACACTTGTCAGGACATGGCCATGGCACGAGTTAGGACGTCGCAGGATGAGTCAGGACATGGCCATGGCACTTGTCAGGACGCACAAGGACATGGTAGTGGCACGTGTCAGGACACGTCAGGACATGGCACGGCGTGGCCATGGCATGACTCATCGCGTCGCAGGACATGGCAAGGCGTGGCCATGGCAAGAGTTAGGACATCGCAGGACGCATCAGGATATAGCCATGGCACGTGTCAGGACAAATCAGAACATGTCCATCGTGCGAGTCAGGACGCATCACGACTTGCGCATGGCACGTGTCAGGACGCGTCACGACATGGCAGGGCGTGGCCGTGGCACGAGTCGGGACATCGCAGAATATGGCAGGGCGTGGCCATGGCACGTGTCAGGACGCATCAGGACATGGTCGTACCATGGTGTGTGTAAGGACGTCGCAGGACATGGGAGGATATGGTCATGGTACGTGTCTGGACGTGTCAGGCCATGGCCATGGTACGTGACAGGACATCGCAGGACATGGCAGGATATGGTCATGGTACGTGTCAGGACGTGTCAGGATATGGCTTAGCCACGTGTCAGGACGCGTCAGGACATAGTAGGGCGTGGCCATGGCACGAGTCGAGACGTCGCAGGACATGGCAGGGCGTGGCCATGGCACGTGTCGGGACGTCGCAGACATGGCAGGGCGTGGCCATGGCATGAGTCGGGACGTCGCAAGACGTGACATGACATGGCCATGGCAAGTGTCAGGACGCGTCAGGACATGGCAGGGTGTGTCCATGGCACGAGTAAGGACGTCGCAGGACATGACTGGGTATGGCCATGGTACGTGTCAGGACGCGTCCGGACATGGCCATGGCACGCGCCAGGATGTGGCAGGGCGTGGCCATGGCACGAGTCAGGACATCGTAGGACATGGCCATGGCACGCGTCAGGACGTGGCAGGGCATGGTCATGGCAGGGGTCAGGATTCATGACGTCGCAGGACATGGTCATGGTACGTAACAGGACGTCGCAGGACATGGCAGGAGATGTTCATGGTACGTGTCAGGACGTGTCATACCATGGCCATGGTACGTGACAGGACGTCACAGGACATGGCAGGATATGGTCATGGTACGTGTCAGGACGTGTTAGGACATGGCCATGGTACGTGTCAGGACGTGGCCATGGCACGACATCGCACTACGTCGCTCCAAGCCGCACCATGTTGCACCACGTCTATTGCTAACCAATGCTTAGAAACATGTCAAGCGCAATGATGTTTGTGGTCATTGGCGGTGGTGGAAATTCGAGGCGGTTCGAGCTGTAGCATCGGGCGACAGACGGTCGACACGTGTCTGGACATGGCCATGGCACGAGTCAGGATGTCACAGGACGAGTCAGGACATGGCCATGGCACGTGTCAGGACGCGTCAGGACATGGCGGTGGCATGTGTCAGGACACGTCAGGACATGGCAGGGCGTGGCCATGGCATGACTCATGACGTCGCAGGACATGGCAGGGCGTGGCCATGGCAAGAGTCAGGACATCGCAGGACGCGTCAGGACATGGCCATGGCACGTGTCAGGACGCCTCAGGACATGGCCATGGCATGTGTCAGGACGCATCAGGACATGGCCTTGGCACGTCTCAGGATGCGTCAGGACATTGCAGGGTGTGGCCATGGCACGAGTCGGGATGTCGCAGGACATGGCACGGCGCGGCCATAGCACGAGTCGGGACGTCGCAGAACATGGCAGGGCGTGGCCATGGAACGTGTCAGGACGTCGCAGGACATGGCCATGGTACGCGTCAGGACGTGGCAGGGCATGGTCATGGCACGAGTCAGGACGTCACAGGACGTGGCAGGATATGGTCATGGTACGTGTCAGGACGCGTCAGGACGTGGCCATGGCACGATTCAGAACGCGTAGGACATGGTAGGATATGGTCATGGTACGTGACAGGACGTCGCAGGACATGGCAGGATATGGTCATGGTACGTGTCAGGACGTGTTAGGACATGGCCATGGTACGTGTCAGGACGTGGCCATGGCACGACATCGCACTACGTCGCTCCAAGCCGCACCATGTTGCACCACGTCTATTGCTAACCAATGCTTAGAAACATGTCAAGCGCAATGATGTTGGTGGTCGTTGGCGGCGGTGGTGGAAAGTCGGTGTGGTTCGAGCGGTAGCATCAGGCGACGGACGGTCGACACGTGTCAGGACATGGCCATGGCACGAGTCAGGACGTTACAGGACGAGTCAGGACATGGCCATGGCACGTGTCAGGACGCATCAGCACATGGCGGTGGCACGTGTCAGGACACTTCAGGACATGGCAGGGCGTGGCCATGGCATGACTCATGACGTCGCAGGACATGGCAGGGCGTGGCCATGGCAAGAGTCAGGACGTCGCAGGACGCGTCAGGACATGGCCATGGCACGTGTCAGGACGCCTCGGGACGTGGCCATTGCACGTGTCAGGACGCATCAGGACATGGTCATGCCACGTGTCAGGACGCGTCAGGCCATGACAGGGCGTGGCCATGGAACGAGTCGGGACGCGTCCAGACATGGCCTTGGCACGCGTCAGGACGTGGCAGGGCGTTGCCATGGCACGAGTCAGGACGTCGCAGGACATAGCCATGGCACGCGTCAGGACGTGGCAGGGCGTGGTCATGGCACGATTCAGGACGTCGCAAGACGTGGCAAGATATGGTCATGGTACGTGTCATGCCGTATCAGGCCGTGGCCATGGTACGTGTCAGGACGTCGCAGGACATGGCAGGATATGGTCATGGTACGTGTCAGGACGCATCAAGACATGCCATGGCATGTGTTAGGACGCATCAAGACATGGCCATGGCACGTCGCAGGACGCGTCATGACATGGCTTTGCCACGTGTCACGACGCGTCAGGACATGGTAGGGCGTGGCCATGGCACGAGTCGAGACGTCGCAGGACATGGCAGGGCGTGGCCATGGCACGTGTCAGGACGTCGCAGATATGGCAGGGCGTGGCCATGGCATGAGTCGGGACGTTGCAAGACGTGACAAGACATGGCCATGGCAAGTGTCAGGACACGTCAGGACATGGCAGGGTGTGGCCATGGCATGAGTAAGGACGTCGCATGATATGACAGGGTATGGCCATGGTACGTGTCAGGACGCGTCCGGACATGGCCATGGCACGCGTCAGGATGTGGCAGGGCGTGGCCATGGCACGAGTCAGGACGTCGCAGGACATGGCCATGGAATGCGTCAGGACGTGGCAGGGCGTGGTCATGGCAGGGGTCCGGATGTCGCAGGACATGGCACGATACGGCCATGGTACGTTTCTGGACGCGTCCATGGTACGTGTCTGGACGCGTCAGGACGTGGCCATGGCACGATACAGGACGTCGCAGGACATGACAGGATATGATAATGGTACGTGTCATGACGTGTCAGGCCATGGCCATGGTACGTGTAAGGACGTCGCAAGACATGGCATGATATGGTCATGGTACGTGTCAGGACGTGTCAGGCCATGGCCATGGTAAGTGTAAGGACGCGCAGGACATGGCAGGGTATGGTCATGGTACGTGTCATGACGTGTCACGACTTGGCCATGGTACGTGTCATGACGTGGCCATGGCACGACATCACACTACGTCGCTCCAAGCCGCACCACGTCGCACCACGTCTATTGCTAACCAATCTAGAAACATGTCAAGCGCAATGATTTTGGTGGTCGTTGGCGGCGGTGGTGGAAAGTCGGGGTGGTTCGAGCGGTAGCATCGGGCGACAGCCGGTCGACACTTGTCAGGACATGGCCATGGCACGAGTCAGGACGTCGCAGGACGAGTCAGGACATAGCCATGGCACGTGTCAGGACGCATCAGGACATGGCCATGGCATGTGTCAGGACGCATCAGGACATGGCCATGGCGTGTGTCAGGACGCGTCAGGACATGGTAGGGCATGGCCATGGCACGAGTCGGTACGTCGCAGGACATGGCAGGGCGTGGTCATGGCACGTGTAAGGACACATCAGGACATGGCCATGGCACGTGTCAGAACGCGTCAAAACATAGCAGGGCGTGGCCATAGCACGAGTCGGGACGTCGCACGACATGGCAGGGCGTGGCTATGGCACGAGTCAAAACGTCGCAGGACGTATCAGGACATGGCCATGGCACGTGTCAGGACGCGTTAGGCCATGGCAGGGCGTGGTCATTGCAAGAGTCAGGACGTCGCAGGACATGGAAGGATATGGCCATGGTACGTGTCAGGACGCGTCCGGACATGGCCATGGCACGCGTCAGGACGTGGCAGGGCGTGTCCATGGCACGAGTCGGGACGTTGCAGGACATGGCAGGGCGTGGCCATGGCACGAGTCTGGACGTCGCAGGACGTGTCAGGACATGGCCTTGGCACGTGTCAGGACATGGCAGGGCGTGGCCATGGCACGAGTCAGGACGTCACAAGACATGGAAGGATATGGCCATGGTACGTGTCAGGACGCGTTTGGACATGGCCATGGCACGCGTCAGGACGTGGCAGGGCGTGACCAAGGCACGAGTCAGGACGTCGCAGGACATGGCCATGGCACACGTCATGACGTGGCAGGGCGTCATGACATGCTTCAGGACGTCATAGGACATGGCAGGATATGGTCATGGTATGTGTCAGGACGCGTGACGACATTGGCCATGGTACGTGTCAGGACATGACCATGGCACGACATCGCACTACGTCGCTCCAAGCCGCACCACGTCGCACCACGTCTAATTCTAACCAATGCTTAGAATCATGTCAAGCGCAATGATTTTGGTGGTCATTGCCGCTGTGCTGGAAAGTCGGGGTGGTTCGAGCAGTAGCGTCGGGCGACGGCCGGTTGACACATGTCAGGACATGGCCATGGCAAGAGTTAGGACGTCGCAGGACACGTCAGGAAATGGCCATGGCACGTGTCAGGATGCGTCAGCACATGGCCATGGCATGTGTCATGACGCATCAGGACATGGCCATGGCACTTGTCAGGACGCGTTAGGACATGGCAAGGAGTGGCCATGGCACGAGTCAGGACGTCACAGGACATGGTACGGCTGGCCATGGCACGTGTCAGGACGCATCAAGACATGGCCATGCCACGTGTCAGGATGCATCCGGACATGCAAGGCGTGGCCATGGCACGAGTCGGGACGTCGCAGGACGTGTCAGGACATGGCCATGGCACGTGTCAGGACGCGTCAGGACATGGCCATGGCACGAGTCGGGACGTCGCAGGACGTGTCAGGACATGGCCATGGTACGGGTCACGACGTGACCATGGCTCGACATCGCACTACGTCGCTCCAAGTCGCACCACGTCGCACCACGTCTAATTCTAACCAATGCTTAGAAACATGTGAAGCGCAATGATGTTTGTGGTCGTTGGCGACAGTGAAGGAAAGTCGGGGTGGTTCGAGCAGTAGTGCCGGGCGATGGCCGGTCGACACGTGTCAGGACACGGCCATGGCACGAGTCAGGACTTCGCAGGACGAGTCAGGACATGGCCATGGCACATGTCAGGACGCGTCAGGACATGGCAGTGGCACGTGTCAGGACACGTCAGCACATGCCAGGGCGTGGCCATGGCATGACTCATGACGTCGCAGGACATGGCAGGGCGTGCCATGGAAAGAGTCAGGACGTTGCAGGACTCGTCAGGACATGGCCATGGCAAGTGTCAGGACGCATCAGGACATGCCGTGGCATGTGTCAGGACGCATCAAGACATGGCCATGGCACGTCGCAGGACGCGTCATGACATGGCTTTGCCACGTGTCAGGACGCGTCGGGACATGGTAGGGCATGGCCATGGCACGAGTCGAGACGTCGCAGGACATGACAGGGCGTGGCCATGGCACGTGTCGGGACATGGCAGGGCGTGGCCATGGCATGAGTCAGGACGTCACAGGACATGGCAAGCTATGGCCATGGCACGAGTCAGGACGTCGCAGGACATGGCAGGCTATGGCCTAGGTACGTGTCCGGACACGTCCAGACATGGCCATGCCACGCGTGGCCATGGAACGAGTCAGGACGTCGCAGGACATGGCCATGGCACGTGTCAGGATGTGGCAGGGCGTGGTCATGGCACGAGTCAGGACGTCACAGGACATGGCTAGATATGGTCATGGTACGTGTCAGGATGCGTCAGGACGCGGCAGGATATGGTCATGGTACGTGTCAGGAAGTGTCTGGCCATGGCCATGGTACGTGTTCGGACGTCGCAGGATTTGGCTGGATAAGGTCATGGTACGTGTCAAGACGTGTCAGGCTATGGCCATGGTACGTGACAGGACGTCGCAGGACATGGCAGGATATGGTCATGGTACGTGTCAGGACGTGTCAGGACACTGCCATGGCACGTGTCAGGATGCGTCAGCACATGGCCATGGCATGTGTCATGACGCATCAGGACATGGCCATGGCACTTGTCAGGACGCGTCAGGACATGGCAAGGAGTGGCCATGGCACGAGTCAGGACGTCGCAGGACATGGTACGGCGTGGCCATGGCACGTGTCAGGACGCATCAAGACATGGCCATGCCACGTGTCAGGATGCGTCCGGACATGGCAAGGCGTGGCCATGGCACGAGTCGGGACGTCGTAGGACATGGCAGGGCGTGGCCATGGCGCGAGTCGGGAAGTCGTAGGACATGGCAGGGCGTGGCCATGGCACGAGTCAGGACGTCGCAGGACGTGTCAGGACATGGCCATGGCACGTGTCAGGACGCGTCAGGACATGGCCATGGCACGAGTCGGGACGTCGCAGGACGTGTCAGGACATGGCCATGGTACGGGTCACGACGTGACCATGGCTCGACATCGCACTAAGTCGCTCCAAGTCGCACCACGTCGCACCACGTCTAATTCTAACCAATGCTTAGAAACATGTGAAGCGCAATGATGTTTGTGGTCGTTGGCGACAGTGAAGGAAAGTCGGGGTGGTTCGAGCAGTAGTGCCGGGCGATGGCCGGTCGACACGTGTCAGGACACGGCCATGGCACGAGTCAGGACTTCGCAGGACGAGTCAGGACATGGCCATGGCACATGTCAGGACGCGTCAGGACATGGCAGTGGCACGTGTCAGGACACGTCAGCACATGCCAGGGCGTGGCCATGGCATGACTCATGACGTCGCAGGACATGGCAGGGCGTGCCATGGCAAGAGTCAGGACGTTGCAGGACTCGTCAGGACATGGCCATGGCACGTGTCAGGACGCATCAGGACATGCCATGGCATGTGTCAGGACGCATCAAGACATGGCCATAGCACGTCGCAGGACGCGCCATGACATGGCTTTGCCACGTGTCAGGACGCGTCGGGACATGGTAGGGCATGGCCATGGCACGAGTCGAGACGTCGCAGGACATGACAGGGCGTGGCCATGGCACGTGTCGGGACATGGCAGGGCGTGGCCATGGCATGAGTCAGGACGTCGCAGGACATGGCAGGCTATGGCCATGGCACGAGTCAGGACGTCGCAGGACATAGCAGGCTATGGCCTAGGTACGTGTCCGGACACGTCCAGACATGGTCATGCCACGCGTGGCCATGGAACGAGTCAGGACGTCGCAGGAAATGGCCATGGCACGTGTCAGGACGTGGCAGGGCGTGGTCATGGCACGAGTCAGGACGTCACAGGACATGGCTGGATATGGTCATGGTACGTGTCAGGATGCGTCAGGACGCGGCAGGATATGGTCATGGTACGTGTCAGGACGTGTCTGGCCATGGCCATGGTACGTGTTCGGACGTCGCAGGATTTGGCAGGATAAGGTCATGGTACGTGTCAAGACGTGTCAGGCTATGGCCATGGTACGTGACAGGACGTCGCAGGACATGGCAGGATATGGTCATGCTACGTGTCAGGACGTGTCAGGACACTGCCATGGCACGTGTCAGGATGCGTCAGCACATGGCCATGGCATGTGTCATGACGCATCTGGACATGGCCATGGCACTTGTCAGGACGCGTCAGGACATGGCAAGGAGTGGCCATGGCACGAGTCAGGACGTCGCAGGACATGGTACGGCGTGGCCATGGCACGTGTCAGGACGCATCAAGACATGGCCATGCCACGTGTCAGGATGCGTCCGGACATGGCAAGGCGTGGCCATGGCACGAGTCGGGACGTCGTAGGACATGGCAGGGCGTGGCCATGGCGCGAGTCGGGAAGTCGTAGGACATGGCAGGGCGTGGCCATGGCACGAGTCGGGACGTCGCAGGACGTGTCAGGACATGGCCATGGCACGTGTCAGGACGCGTCAGGACATGGCCATGGCACGAGTCGGGACGTCGCAGGACGTGTCAGGACAAGGCCATGGTACGGGTCACGACGTGACCATGGCTCGACATCGCACTACGTCGCTCCAAGTCGCACCACGTCGCACCACGTCTAATTCTAACCAATGCTTAGAAACATGTGAAGCGCAATGATGTTTGTGGTCGTTGGCGACGGTGGAGGAAAGTCGGGGTGGTTCGAGCAGTAGTGCCGGGCGATGGCCGGTCGACACGTGTTAGGACACGGCCATGGCACGAGTCAGGACTTCGCAGGATGAGTCAGGACATGGCCATGGCACGTGTCAGGACGCGTCAGGACATGGCAGTGGCACGTGTCAGGACACGTCAGGACATGGCAGGGCGTGGGCATGGCATGACTCATGACGTCGCAGGACATGGCAGGGCGTGCCATGGCAAGAGTCAAGACGTTGCAGGACTCGTCAAGACATAGCCATGGCACGTGTCAGGACGCATCAGGACAGGCCATGGCATGTGTCAGGACGCATCAAGACATGGCCATGGCACGTCGCAGGACCCGTCATGACATGGCTTTGCCACGTGTCAGGACGCGTCAGGACATGGTAGGGCATGGCCATGGCACGAGTCGAGACATCGCAGGACATGGCAGGGCGTGGCCATGGCACGTGTCGGGACGTCGCAGACATGGCAGGGCGTGGCCATGGCATGAGTCGGGACGTCGCAAGACGTGTCAACACATGGCCATTGCAAGTGTCAGGACGCGTTAGGACATGGCAGTGTGTGGCCATGGCACGAGTAAGGACGTCGCAGGACATGACAGGGTATGGCCATGCTACGTGTTAGGACGCGTCGGGACATGGCCATGCCACGCGTCAGGATGTGGCAGGGCGTGGCCATGGCACGAGTCAGGACGTCGCAGGACATGGCCATGGCACGCGTCAGGACGTAGCAGGGCGTGGTCATGGCAGGGGTCAGGATGTCGCAGGACATGGCACGATACGGCCATGGTACGTGTCTGGACGCATCCATAGTACGCGTCAGGACGCGTCAGGACGTGGCCATGGCACGATTCAAGACGTCGCAGGACATGGCAGGATATGATCATGGTACGTGTCATGACGTCTCAGGCCATGGCCATGGTACGTGTAAGGACACGTTAGGACGTGGCCATGGCACGATTCAGGACGTCGCAGGACATGGTCATGGTACGTCTCAGGACGTCGCAGGACAGGGCAGGAGATGTTCATGGTACGTGTCAGGACGTGTCATGCCATGGCCATGGTACGTGACAGGACGTCGCAGGACATGGCAGGATATGGTCATGGTACGTGTCAGGACGTGTTAGGACATGGCCATGGTACGTGTTAGGACGTGGCCATGGCACGACATCGCACTACGTCGCTCCAAGCCGCACCACGTCTCACCACGTCGATTGCTAACCAATGCTTTGAAACATGTCAAGCGCAATGATGTTGGTGGTCGTTGGCGGCGGTGGTTGAAAGTCGATGTGGTTCGAGCTGTAGCATCGGGCGACGGACGGTCGACACGTGTCAGGACATGGCCATGGCACGAGTCGGGACGTCGCAGGACGAGTCAGGACATGGCCATGGCACGTGTCAGGACGCATCAAGACATGGCGGTGGCATGTGTCAGGACACGTCAGGACATGGCAGGGCATGGCCATGGCATGACTCATTACGTCGCAGGACATGGCAGGGCGTGGCCATGGCAAGAGTCAGGACGTCGCAGGACGAGTCAGGACATGGCCATGGCACGTGTCAGGACGCCTCAGGACATGGCCATGGCATGTGTCAGGACGCATCAGGACATGGCCTTGGCACGTCTCAGGACGCGTCAGGACATTGCAGGGCGTGGCCCTGGCACGAGTCGGGATGTTGCAGGACATGGCAGGGCGTGGCCATGGCATGAGTCGGGACGTCGCAGGACATGGCAGGGCGTGGCCATGGCACGAGTCAGGACGTCGCAGGACGTGTCAGGACATGGCCATGGCACGTGTCAGGACGCGTCAGGACATGGCAGGGCATGGACATGGCACGAGTCAGGACGTCACAGGACATGGCAGGATATGGCCATGGTTCGTGTCAGGACGCGTCCGGACATGGCCTTGGCACGCGTCAGGACGTGGCAGGGCGTGGCCCTGGCACGAGTCAGGACGTCGCAGGACATGGCCATGGCACGCGTCAGGACGTGGTAGGGCGTGGTCATGGCACGAGACAAGACGTCACAGGACATGGCAGGATATGGTCATGGTATGTGTCAGGACGTGGCCATGGCTCGATTCTGGACGTCGCAAGACATGGCAAGATATGGTCATGGTACGTGTCATGACGTGTCAGGCCATGCCATGGTACGTGTCAGGACGTCGCAGGACATGGCAGGATATGGTCATGGTACGTGTCAGGACGTGTCAGGCCATGGCCATGGTACGTGACAGGACGTCACAGGACATGGCAGGATATTGTCATGGTACGTTTCAGGACGTGTCAGGACATTGCCATGGTACGTGTCAGGACGTGGCCATGGCACGACATCGCACTACGTCGCTCCCAGCCGCACCTTATCGCACCACGTCTAATTCTCACCAATTCTTAGAAACATGTCAAGCGCAATGATGTTGGTGGTCGCTGGCGGCGGTGGTGGAAAGTCAGGGTGGTTAGAGCGGTAGCATCGTGCGGCGGCCGGTCGACACGTGTCAGGACATGGCCGTGGCACGAGTCAGGACGTCGCAGGACGAGTTAGGACATGGGCATGGCACGTGTCAGGACGCGTCAGGACATGGCAGTTTCACGTTTCAGGACACGTCAGGACATGGCAGGGCGTGGCCATGGCAGGACTCATGACGTCGCTGGACATGGTAAGGCGTGCCCATGGCAAGAGTTAGGACGTCGCAGGACGCGTCAGGACATGGCCATGGAACGTGTCAGGACGCATCAGGACATGGCCATGGCATGAGTCAAGACGCATCAGGACATGCCATGGCACGTGTCAGGACGCGTCAGGACATGGCAGGGCATGGCGATGGCACGAGTCGGGACGTCGCAGGACACGGCAGGGCGTGGCCATGGCACGTGTCAGGACGCATCAGGACATGGCGATGGCACGTATCAGGACGCGTCAGTACATGGCAGGGCGTGGCCATGGCACGAGTCGGGACGTCGCAGAACATGGCAGGGCGTGGCCATGGCACAAGTCAGGACGTCACAGGACATGGCAAGGTGTGGCCATGGCACGATTCGTAACGTCGCAGGACATGTCAAGACATGGCCATGGCACGTGTCAGGACGCGTCAGGACATGGCAGGGCATGGCCATGGCATGAGTCAGGACGTCGCAGGACATGGCAGGCTATGGCCATGGCACGAGTCAGGACGTCGCAGGACATGGCAGGCTATGGCCTAGGTACGTGTCCGGACACGTCCAGACATGGCCATGGCACGCGCCAGGACGCGGCAGGGCGTGGCCATGGAACGAGTCAGGACGTCGCAGGACATGGCCATGGCACGTGTCAGGACGTGGCAGGGCGTGGTCATGGCACGAGTCAGGACGTCACAGGACATGGCTGGATATGGTCATGGTACGTGTCAGGATTCGTCTGGACACGGCCATGGAACGATTCAGGATGCGTAGGACATGGCAGGATATGGTCATGGTACGTGTCAGGACGTGTCTGGCCATGGCCATGGTACGTGTTCGGACGTCGCAGGATTTGGCAGGATAAGGTCATGGTACGTGTCAAGACGTGTCAGGCCATGGCCATGGTACGTGACAGGACGTCGCAAGACATGGCAGGATATTGTCATGGTACGTGTCAGGACGTGTCAGGACATGGCCATGGTACGTGTCAAGACGTGTCAGGACATGGCCATGGGACGTGTCAGGTCGTGGCCATGGCACGACATCGCACTACGTCGCTCCAAGCCGCACCTTGTCGCACCACGTCTAATTCTCACCAATGCTTAGAAACATGTCAAGTGCAATGATGTTGGTGGTCGCTGGCGGCGGTGGTGGAAAGTTAGGGTGGTTAGAGAGGTAGCGTCGTGCGACCGCCGGTCGACACGTGTCAGGACATGGCCGTGGCACGAGTCAGGACGTCGCAGGACGAGTTAGGTCATGGGCATGGTACGTGTCATGACGCGTCAGGACATGGCAGTGGCACGTTTCAGGACACGTCAGGACATGGCAGGGCGTGGCCATGGCAGGACTCATGACGTCGCTGGACATGGCAAGGCGTGCCCATGGCAAGAGTTAGGACGTCACAGGACGCGTCAGGACATGGCCATGGAACGTGTCAGGACGTATCAGGACATGGCCATGGCATGTGTCAAGACGCATCAGGACATGCCATGGCACGTGTCAGGACGCGTCAGGACATGGCAGGGTGTGGCGATGGCACGAGTCGGGACGTCGCAGGACACGGCAGGGCGTGGCCATGGCACGTGTCAGGACGCATCAGGACATGGCCATGGCACGTATCAGGATGCGTTAGTACATGGCAGGGCGTGGCCATGGCACGAGTCGGGACGTCGCAGAACATGGCAGGGCGTGGCCATGGCACGAGTCAGGACGTCACAAGACATGGCAGGGCGTGGCCATGGCACGATTCGTAACGTCGCAAGACATGTCAAGACACGGCTATGGCACATGTCAGGACGCGCAGGACATGGCAGGGCGTGGCCGTGGCATGAGTCAGGACGTCGCAGGACATGGCAGGCTATGGCCATGGCACGAGTCAGGACGTCGCAGGACATGGCAGGCTATGGCCATGGCACGAGTCAGGACGTCGCAGGACATGGCAGGCTATGGCCTAGGTACGTGTCCGGACACGTCCAGACATGGCCAAGCCACGCGTCAGGACGCGGTAGGGCGTGGCCGTGGAACGAGTCAGGACGTCGCAGGACATGGCCATGGTACGTGCCAGGACGTGGCACTGCGTGGTCATGGCACGAGTCAGGACGTCACAGGACATGGCTGGATATGGTCATGGTACATGTCAGGATGCGTCAGGACGTGGCCATGGCACGATTCAGGACGCGTAGGACATGGCAGGATATGGTCATGGTACGTGTCAGGACGTGTCTGGCCATGGCCATGGTACGTGTTCGGACGTCGCAGGATTTGGCAGGATAAGGTCATGGGACGTGTCAAGACGTGTCAGGCCATGGCCATGGTACGTGACAGGACGTCGCAGGACATGGCAGGATAAGGTCATGGTACGTGTCAGGACGTGTCAGGACATGACCATGGTACGTGTCAGGACGAGACCATGGCACGACATCGCACTACGTCGCTCCAAGCCGCACCACGTCGCACAACGTCTATTGCTAACCAATGCTTAGAAACATGTCAAGCGCAATGATGTTGGTGGTCGTTGGCGGCGGTGGTGGAATTTCGGGGTGGTTCGAGCGGTAGCGTCGGACGATGGCCGGTCGACACTTGTCAGGACATGACCATGGCACGAGTCAGGACATCGCAGGACGCGTCAGGACATGGCCATGACGCGTGTCAGGACGCGTCAGAACATGGCAGTGACACGTGTCAGGACACGTGAGGACATGGCAGGGCGTGGCCATAACATGACTCATCACGTCGCAGGACATGGCAGGGCGTGGCCATGGCAGGAGTCAGGACGTTGCAGGACGCGTCAGGACATAGCCATGGCACATGTCAGGACGCATCAGGACATGTCCATGGCATGAGTCAGGACGCATCAGGACATGGCCATGGCACGTGTCAGGACACGTCAGGACATGGGAGGGCGTGGCCATGGCACGAGCCGGCACGTCGCAGGACATGGTAGGGCGTGGCCATGGCACGTGTCAGGACGCATCAGGACATGGTCATGCCACGTGTTAGAAAGCGTCAGGCCATGACAGGGCGTGGCCATGGCACGAGTCGGGACGCGTCCAGACATGACCTTGGCACGCGTCAGGACGTGGCAGGGCGTTGCCATGGCACGAGTCAGGACGTCGCAGGACATCGCCATGGCACGCGTCAGGACGTGGCAGGGCGTGGTCAAGGCATGAGTCAGGACGTCACAGGACATGGCAGGATATGGTCATGGTATGTGTCAGGACGCGTCAGGATGTGGCCATGGCACGATTCAGGACGTCGCAAGACATGGCAAGATATGGTCAAGGTACGTGTCAGGACGTGGCCATGGCACGACATCGCACTACGTCGCTCCAAGTCGCATCTGGTCGCACCACGTCTAATTCTAACCAATGCTTAGAAACATGTCAAGCGCAATGATGTTGGTGGTCTTTTGCAGCGGTGGTGGAAAGTCAGGGTGGTTTGAGCGGTAGAGTCGGGCGACGGCTGGTCGACACGTGTCAGGACATGGCCGTGGCACGCGTCAGGACGTCGCAGGACGAGTCAGGACATGGCCATGGCACGTGTCATGACGCGCCAGGACATGGCAGTGGCACGTGTCAGGACACGTCAGGACATGGCAGGGCGTGGCCATGGCAAGAGTCAGGACGTCGTAGGACGCGTCAGGACATGGCCATGGCACGTGTCAGGACGCATCAGGACATGGCCATGGCATGAGTCAGGATGAATCAGGACATGGCCATGGCACGTGTCAGGACGCGTCAGGACATGGCAGGACATGGCCATGGCACGCGTTAGGACGTGGCAGGGCGTGGCCATGCACGAGTCAGGACGTGTCCGGACCTGGCCATGGAACGCGTCAGGACGTGGCAGGGCGTGGCCATGCACGAGTCAGGACGTCATAGGACATGGCCATGGCACGCGTCAGGACGTAGCAGGGCGTGGTCATGGCATGAGTCAGGATGTCGAAGGACATGGCAGGATATGGCCATGGTACGTGTCAGGACGCGTCAGGACGTGGCCATGGTACGTGTCAGGACGTGGCCATGGCACGATTCAGGACGTCGCAAGAGATGGCAGGATATGATCATGGTACGTGTCATGACATGTCGGGCCATGGCCATTGTACATGTAAGGACGTCGCAGGACATGGCAGGATATGGTCATGGTATGTGTGAGGATGTGTCTGGCCATGGCCATGGTACGTGTAAGGACGTGTAGGACATGGCAAGGTATGGTCACGGTACGTGTCCGGACGTGTCAGGACTTGGCCATGGTACGTGTCAAGACGTGGCCATGGCACGACATCGCACTACGTCGCTCCAAGCCGCACCACGTCTAATTCTAACCAATGCTTAGAAACATGTCAAGCGCAATGATGTTGGTGGTCGTTCGCGGCGGTGGTGGAAAGTCAAGGTGGTTTGAGCGGTAGCGTCAGGACATGGCCATGGCACGAGTCGGGACGTCGCAGGACACGGCAGGGCGTGGCCATGGCACGTGTCAGGACGCATCAGGACATGGCCATGGCACATGTCAGGACGCGTCAGGACATGGAAGGGCGTGGCCATGGCACAAGTCGGGACGTTTCAGAACATGGCAGGGCGTGGCCATGGCACGAGTCAGGATGTCGCAGGACATGGCAGGGCGTGGCCATGGCACGATTCGCAACGTCGCAGGACGTGTCAGGACATGGCCATGACACGTGTCAGGACGCGTCAGGACATGGCAGAGCGTGGCCATGGCATTAGTTAGGACGTCGCAGGACATGGCAGGCTATGGCCATGGCACGAGTCAGGACGTCGCAGGACATGGCCATGGCACGAGTCGGGACGGTTCCGGGCCATGGCCATGGCACGCGTGACGACGTCGCAGGACATGGCCATGGACGCGTGCCATGACCATGGCACGAGTCGGGACATCGCAGGACGTGTACGGACATGGCCAAGGCACGCGTATGGACGTGGCAGGGCGTGGCCATGGCACGAGTCAGGACGTCACAGGACATGGCCATGGCACACGTCAGGATGTAGCAGGGCGTGGTTATGGCACGAGTCAGGATGTCGCAGGACATGGCAGGATATGGCCATGGAACGTGTCAGGACGCGTCAGGATGTGGCCATGGTACATGTCAGGACGCGTCAGGACGTGGCCATGGCACGATTCAGGACGTCGCAAGACATGGCAGGATATGGTCATTGTACGTGTCATGACGTGTCAGGCCATGGCCATGGTACGTGTAAGGACTTCGCAGGACATGGCAGGATATGGTCATGGTACGTGTTAGGATGTGTCAGGCCATGGCCATGGTACGTGACAGGATGTCGCAGGGTATGGTCATGGTACATGTTAGGACGTGTCAGGACTTGGCCATGGTACGTGTCAAGACGTGGCCATGGCACGTGTCAGGACGCATCAAGACATGCCATGGCATGTGTCAGGACGCATCAAGACATGGCCATGGCACGTCGCAGGACGCGTCATGACATGGCTTTGCCACGTGTCAGGACGCGTCGGGACATGGTAGGGCATGGCCATGGCACGAGTCGAGACGTCGCAGGACATGACAGGGCGTGGCCATGGCACGTGTCGGGACATGGCAGGGCGTGGCCATGGCATGAGTCAGGACGTCGCAGGACATGGCAGGCTATGGCCATGGCGCGAGTCAGGACGTCGCAGGACATGGCAGGCTATGGCCTAGGTACGTGTCCGGACACGTCCAGACATGGACATGCCACGCGTGGCCATGGAACGAGTCAGGACGTCGCAGGACATGGCCATGGCACGTGTCAGGACGTGGCAGGGCGTGGTCATGGCACGAGTCAGGACGTCACAGGACATGGCTGGATATGGTCATGGTACGTGTCAGGATGCGTCAGGACGCGGCAGGATATGGTCATGGTACGTGTCAGGACGTGTCTGGCCATGGCCATGGTACGTGTTCGGACGTCGCAGGATTTGGCAGGATAAGGTCATGGTACGTGTCAAGACGTGTCAGGCTATGGCCATGGTACGTGACAGGACGTCGCAGGACATGGCAGGATATGGTCATGCTACGTGTCAGGACGTGTCAGGACACTGCCATGGCACGTGTCAGGATGCGTCAGCACATGGCCATGGCATGTGTCATGACGCATCAGGACATGGCCATGGCACTTGTCAGGACGCGTTAGGACATGGCAAGGAGTGGCCATGGCACGAGTCAGGACGTCGCAGGACATGGTACGGCGTGGCCATGGCACGTGTCAGGACGCATCAAGACATGGCCATGCCACGTGTTAGGATGCGTCCGGACATGGCAAGGCGTGGCCATGGCACGAGTCGGGACGTCGTAGGACATGGCAGGGCGTGGCCATGGCGCGAGTCGGGAAGTCGTAGGACATGGCAGGGCGTGGCCATGGCACGAGTCGGGACGTCGCAGGACGTGTCAGGACATGGCCATGGCACGTGTCAGGACGCGTCAGGACATGGCCATGCACGAGTCGGGACGTCGCAGGACGTGTCAAGACATGGCCATGGTACGGGTCACGACGTGACCATGGCTCGACATCGCACTACGTCGCTCTAAGTCGCACCACGTCGCACCACGTCTAATTCTAACCAATGCTTAGAAACATGTGAAGCGCAATGATGTTTGTGGTCGTTGGTGATGGTGGAGGAAAGTCGGGGTGGTTCGAGCAGTAGTGCCGGGCGATGGCCGGTCGACACGTCTTAGGACACGGCCATGGCACGAGTCAGGACTTCGCAGGATGAGTCAGGACATGGCCATGGCACGTGTCAGGACGCGTCAGGACATGGCAGTGGCACGTGTCAGGACACGTTAGGACATGGCAGGGCGTGGCCATGGCATGACTCATGACGTCGCAGGACATGGCAGGGCGTGCCATGGCAAGAGTCAGGACGTTGTAGGACTCGTCAGGACATGGCCATGGCACGTGTCAGAACGCATCAGGACAGGCCATGGCATGTGTCAGGACGCATCAAGACATGGCCATGGCACGTCGCAGGACCCGTCATGACATGGCTTTGCCACGTGTCAGGACGCGTCAGGACATGGTAGGGCATGGCCATGGCACGAGTCGAGACATCGCAGGACATGACAGGGCGTGGCCATGGAACGTGTCGGGACGTCGCAGACATGGAAGGGCGTGGCCATGGCATGAGTCGGGACGTCGCAAGACGTGTCAACACATGGCCATGGCAAGTGTCAGGACGCGTTAGGACATGGCAGTGTGTGGCCATGGCACGAGTAAGGACGTCGCAGGACATGACAGGGTATGGCCATGCTACGTGTTAGGACGCGTCGGGACATGGCCATGCCACGCGTCAGGATGTGGCAGGGCGTGGCCATGGCACGAGTCAGGACGTCGCAGGACATGGCCATGGCATGCGTCAGGACGTAGCAGGGCGTGGTCATGGCAGGGGAAAGGATGTCGCAGGACATGGCACGATACGGCCATGGTACGTGTCTGGACGCGTCCATAGTACGCGTCAGGACGCGTCAGGACGTGGCCATGGCACGATTCAAGACGTCGCAGGACATGGCAGGATATGATCATGGTACGTGTCATGACGTCTCAGGCCATGGCCATGGTACGTGTAAGGACACGTTAGGACGTGGCCATGGCACGATTCAGGACGTCGCAGGACATGGTCATTGTACGTATCAGGACGTCGCAGGACAGGGCAAGAGATGTTCATGGTACGTGTCAGGACGTGTCATGCCATGGCCATGGTACGTGACAGGACGTCGCAGGACATGGCAGGATATGGTCATGGTACGTGTCAGGACGTGTTAGGACATGGCCATGGTACGTGTTAGGACGTGGCCATGGCACGACATCGCACTACGTCGCTCCAAGCCGCACCACGTCGCACCACGTCGATTGCTAACCAATGCTTAGAAACATGTCAAGCGCAATGATGTTGGTGGTCGTTGGCGGCGGTGGTTGAAAGTCGATGTGGTTCGAGCGGTAGCATCGGGCGACGGACGGTCGACACGTGTCAGGACATGGCCATGGCACGAGTCGGGACGTCGCAGGACGAGTCAGGACATGGCCATGGCACGTGTCAGGACGCATCAGGACATGGCGGTGGCACGTGTCAGGACACTTCAGGACATGGCAGGGCGTGGCCATGGCATGACTCATTACGTCGCAGGACATGGCAGGGCGTGGCCATGGCAAGAGTCAGGACGTCGCAGGACGAGTCAGGACATGGCCATGGCACGTGTCAGGACGCCTCAGGACATGGCCATGGCATGTGTCAGGACGCATCAGGACATGGCCTTGGCACGTCTCAGGACGCGTCAGGACATTGCAGGGCGTGGCCATGGCACGAGTCGGGATGTTGCAGGACATGGCAGGGCGTGGCCATGGCATGAGTCGGGACGTCGCAGGACATGGCAGGGCGTGGACATGGCACGAGTCGGGACGTCGCAGGACGTGTCAGGACATGGCCATGGCACGTGTCAGGACGCGTCAGGACATGGCAGGGCATGGACATGGCACGAGTCAGGACGTCACAGGACATGGCAGGATATGGCCATGGTACGTGTCAGGACGCGTCCGGACATGGCCTTGGCACGCGTCAGGACGTGGCAGGGCGTGGCCCTGGCACGAGTCAGGACGTCGCAGGACATGGCCATGGCACGCGTCAGGACGTGGTAGGGCGTGGTCATGGCACGAGACAAGACGTCACAGGACATGGCAGGATATAGTCATGGTATGTGTCAGGACGTGGCCATGGCTCGATTCTGGACGTCGCAAGACATGGCAAGATATGGTCATGGTACGTGTCATGACGTGTCAGGCCATGGCCATGGTACGTGTCAGGACGTCGCAGGACATGGCAGGATATGGTCATGGTACGTGTCAGGACGTGTCAGGCCATGGCCATGGTACGTGACAGGACGTCGCAGGACATGGCAGGATATTGTCATGGTACGTTTCAGGACGTGTCAGGACATTGCCATGGTACGTGTCAGGACGTGGCCATGGCACGACATCGCACTACGTCGCTCCAAGCCGCACCTTGTCGCACCACGTCTAATTCTCACCAATTCTTAGAAACATGTCAAGTGCAATGATGTTGGTGGTCGCTGGCGGCGGTGGTGGAAAGTCAGGGTGGTTAGAGCGGTAGCGTCGTGCGGCGGCCGGTCGACACGTGTCAGGACATGGCCGTGGCACGAGTCAGGACGTCGCAGGACGAGTTAGGACATGGGCATGGCACGTGTCAGGACGCGTCAGGACATGGCAGTTTCACGTTTCAGGACACGTCAGGACATGGCAGGGCGTGGCCATGGCAGGACTCATGACGTCGCTGGAAATGGTAAGGCGTGCCCATGGCAAGAGTTAGGACGTCGCAGGACGCGTCAGGATATGGCCATGGAACGTGTCAGGACGCATCAGGACATGGCCATGGCATGAGTCAAGACGCATCAGGACATGCCATGGCACGTGTCAGGACGCGTCAGGACATGGCAGGGCGTGGCGATGGCACGAGTCGGGACGTCGCAGGACACGGCAGGGCGTGGCCATGGCACGTGTCAGGACTCATCAGGACATGGCGATGGCACGTATCAGGACGCGTCAGTACATGGCAGGGCGTGGCCATGGCACGAGTCGGGACGTCGCAGAACATGGCAGGGCGTGGCCATGGCACGAGTCAGGACGTCACAGGACATGGCAAGGCGTGGCCATGGCACGATTCGTAACGTCGCAGGACCTGTCAAGACATGGCCATGGCACGTGTCAGGACGCGTCAGGACATGGCAGGGCGTGGCCATGGCATGAGTCAGGACGTCGCAGGACATGGCAGGCTATGGCCATGGCACGAGTCAGGACGTCGCAGGACATGGCAGGCTATGGCCTAGGTACGTGTCCGGACACATCCAGACATGGCCATGGCACGCGCCAGGACGCGGAAGGGCGTGGCCATGGAACGAGTCAGGACGTCGCAGGACATGGCCATGGCACGTGTCAGGACGTGGCAGGGCGTGGTCATGGCACGAGTTAGGACGTCACAGGACATGGCTGGATATGGTCATGGTAAAGGTCAGGATTCGTCTGGACGCGGCCATGGCACGATTCAGGATGCGTAGGACATGGTGGGATATGATCATGGTATGTGTC
The DNA here is from genome assembly GCA_034376525.1 of Nicotiana benthamiana. Taxonomy (NCBI): domain Eukaryota; kingdom Viridiplantae; phylum Streptophyta; class Magnoliopsida; order Solanales; family Solanaceae; genus Nicotiana; species Nicotiana benthamiana. The sequence continues at coordinate 11,510 of JAXGFW010000086.1, read as the reverse complement.
AGGACGTGTCTGGCCATGGCAATGGTACGTGTTCGGACGTCGCAGGATTTGGCAGGATAAGGTCATGGTACGTGTCAAGACGTGTCAGGCCATGGCCATGGTACGTGACAGGACGTCGCAAGACATGGCAGGATATGGTCATGGTACGTGTCAGGACGTGTCAGGACATGGCCATGGTACGTGTCAAGACGTGTCAGGACATGGCCATGGGACGTGTCAGGACGTGGCCATGGCACGACATCGCACTACGTCGCTCCAAGCCGCATCTTGTCGCACAACGTCTAATTCTCACCAATGCTTAGAAACATGTCAAGCGCAATGATGTTGGTGGTCGCTGGCGGCGGTGGTGGAAAGTCAGGGTGGTTAGAGCGGTAGCGTCGTGCGACGGCCGGTCGACACGTGTTAGGACATGGCCGTGGCACGAGTCAGGACGTCGCAGGACGAGTTAGGACATGGGCATGGTACGTGTCATGACGCGTCAGGACATGGCAGTGGCACGTTTCAGGACACGTCAGGACATGGCAGGGCGTGGCCATGGCAGGACTCATGACGTCGCTGGACATGGCAAGGCGTGCCCATGGCAAGAGTTAGGTCGTCACAGGACGCGTCAGGACATGGCCATGGAACGTGTCAGGACGCATCAGGACATGGCCATGGCATGTGTCAAGACGCATCAGGACATGCCATGGCACGTGTCAGGACGCGTCAGGACATGGCAGGGCGTGGCGATGGCACGAGTCGGGACGTCGCAGGACACGGCAGGGCGTGGCCATGGCACGTGTCAGGACGCATCAGGACATGGCCATGGCACGTATCAGGACGCGTCAGTACATGGCAGGGCGTGGCCATGGCACGAGTCGGGACGTCGCAGAACATGGCAGGGCGTGGCCATTGCACGAGTCAGGACGTCACAGGACAAGGCAGGGCGTGGCCATGGCACGATTTGTAACGTCGCAGGACATGTCAAGACACGGCCATGGCACGTGTCAGGACGCGCAGGACATGGCAGGGCGTGGCCGTGGCATGAGTCAGGACGTCGCAGGACATGGCAGGCTATGGCCATGGCACGAGTCAGGACGTCGCAGGACATGGTAGGCTATGGCCATGGCACGAGTCAGGACGTCGCAGGACATGGCAGGCTATGGCCTAGGTACGTGTCCGGACACGTCCAGACATGGCCAAGCCACGCGTCAGGACGCGGTAGGGCGTGGCCATGGAACGAGTCAGGACGTCGCAGGACATGGCCATGGTATGTGTCAGGACGTGGCACTGCGTGGTAATGGCACGAGTCAGGACGTCACAGGACATGGCTGGATATGGTCATGGTACGTGTCAGGATGCGTCAGGACGTGGCCATGGCACGATTCAGGACGCGTAGGACATGGCAGGATATGGTCATGGTACGTGTCAGGACGTGTCTGGCCATGGCCATGGTACGTGTTCGGACATCGCAGGATTTGGCAGGATAAGGTCATGGGACGTGTCAAGACGTGTCAGGCCATGGCCATGGTACGTGACAGGACGTCGCAGGACATGGCAGGATATGGTCATGGTACGTGTCAGGACGTGTCAGGACATGGCCATGGTACTTGTCAGGACGTGACCATGGCACGACATCGCACTACGTCGCTCCAAGCCGCACCACGTCGCACAACGTCTATTGCTAACCAATGCTTAGAAACATGTCAAGCGCAATGATGTTGGTGGTCGTTGGCGGCGGTGGTGGAATTTCGATGTGGTTCGAGCGGTAACGTCGGCCGATGGCCGGTCGACACTTGTCAGGACATGACCATGGCACGAGTCAGGACATCGCAGGACGCGTCAGGACATGGCCATGACACGTGTCAGGACGCGTCAGGACATGGCAGTGACACGTGTCAGGACACGTGAGGACATGTCAGGGCGTGGCCATAACATGACTCATCACGTCGCACGACATGGCAGGGCGTGGCCATGGCAGGAGTCAGGACGTCGCAGGACGCGTCAGGACATAGCCATGGCACGTGTCAGGACGCATCAGGACATGTCCATGGCATGAGTCAGGACGCATCAGGACATGGCCATGGCACGTGTCAGGACACGTCAGGACATGGGAGGGCGTGGCCATGGCACGAGCCGGCACGTCGCAGGACATGGTAGGGCGTGGCCATGGCACGTGTCAGGACGCATTAGGACATGGTCATGCCACGTGTCAGAAAGCGTCAGGCCATGACAGGGCGTGGCCATGGCACGAGTCGGGACGCGTCCAGACATGACCTTGGCACGCGTCAGGACGTGGCAGGGCGTTGCCATGGCACGAGTCAGGACGTCGCAAGACATCGCCATGGCACGCGTCAGGACGTGGCAGGGCGTGGTCAAGGCACGAGTCAGGACGTCACAGGACATGGCAGGATATGGTCATGGTATGTGTCAGGACGCGTCAGGACGTGGCCATGGCACGATTCAGGACGTCGCAAGACTTGGCAAGATATGGTCAAGGTACGTGTCATGCCGTGGCCATGGTACGTGTCAGGACGTCGCAGAACATGGCAGGATATGGTCATGGTACGTGTCAGGATGTGTCAGGCCATGGCCATGGTATGTGACAGGACGTCGCAGGACATGGCAGGATATGGTCATGGTACGTGTCAGGACGTGTCAGGACATGGCCATGGTACGTGTCAGGACGTGTCAGGACATGGCCATGGTACGTGTCAGGACGTGGCCATGGCACGACATCGCACTACGTCGCTCCAAGTCGCATCTGGTCGCACCACGTCTAATTCTAACCAATGCTTAGAAACATGTCAAGCGCAATGATGTTGGTGGTCTTTTGAAGCGGTGGTGGAAAGTCAGGGTGGTTTGAGCGGTAGAGTCGGGCGACGGCTGGTCGACACGTGTCAGGACATGGCCGTGGCACGCGTCAGGACGTCGCAGGACGAGTCAGGACATGGCCATGGCACGTGTCATGACGCGCCAGGACATGGCAGTGGCACGTGTCAGGACACGTCAGGACATGGCAGGGCGTGGCCATGGCAAGAGTCAGGACGTCGTAGGACGCGTCAGGACATGGCCATGGCACGTGTCAGGACGCATCAGGACATGGCCATGGCATGAGTCAGGATGAATCAGTACATGGCCATGGCACGTGTCAGGACGCGTCAGGACATGGCAGGACATGGCCATGGCACGCGTTAGGACGTGGCAGGGCGTGGCCATGCACGAGTCAGGACGTGTCCGGACCTGGCCATGGAACGCGTCAGGACGTGGCAGGGCGTGGCCATGCACGAGTCAGGACGTCATAGGACATGGCCATGGCACGCGTCAGGACGTAGCAGGGCGTGGTCATGGCATGAGTCAGGATGTCGAAGGACATGGCAGGATATGGCCATGGTACGTGTCAGGACGCGTCAGGACGTGGCCATGGTACGTGTCAGGACGTGGCCATGGCACGATTCAGGACGTCGCAAGAGATGGCAGGATATGATCATGGTACGTGTCATGACATGTCGGGCCATGGCCATTGTACATGTAAGGACGTCGCAGGACATGGCAGGATATGGTCATGGTACGTGTGAGGATGTGTCTGGCCATGGCCATGGTACGTGTAAGGACGTGTAGGACATGGCAAGGTATGGTCACGGTACGTGTTCGGACGTGTCAGGACTTGGCCATGGTACGTGTCAAGACGTGGCCATGGCACGACATCGCACTACGACGCTCCAAGCCGCACCACGTCTAATTCTAACCAATGCTTAGAAACATGTCAAGCGCAATGATGTTGGTGGTCGTTCGCGGCGGTGGTGGAAAGTCAAGGTGGTTTGAGCGGTAGCGTCAGGACATGGCCATGGCACGAGTCGGGACGCGTCAGGACATGGCAGGGCGTGGCGATGGCACGAGTCGGGACGTCGCAGGACACGGCAGGGCGTGGCCATGGCACGTGTCAGGACGCATCAGGACATGGCCATGGCACATGTCAGGACGCGTCAGGACATGGAAGGGCGTGGCCATGGCACAAGTCGGGACGTCGCAGAACATGGCAGGGCGTGGCCATGGCACGAGTCAGGATGTCGCAGGACATGGCAGGGCGTGGCCATGGCACGATTCGCAACGTCGCAGGACGTGTCAGGACATGGCCATGACACGTGTCAGGACGCGTCAGGAAATGGCAGGGCGTGGCCATGGCATGAGTTAGGACGTCGCAGGACATGGCAGGCTATGGTCATGGCACGAGTCAGGACGTCGCAGGACATGGCCATGGCACGAGTCGGGACGGTTCCGGGCCATGGCCATGGCACGCGTCACGACGTCGCAGAACATGGCCATGGACGCGTGCCATGGCCATGGCACGAGTCGGGACATCGCAGGACGTGTACGGACATGGCCAAGGCACGCGTATGGACGTGGCAGGGCGTGGCCATGGCACGAGTCAGGACGTCACAGGACATGGCCATGGCACACGTCAGGATATAGCAGGGCGTGGTTATGGCACGAGTCAGGATGTCGCATGACATGGCAGGATATGGCCATGGTACGTGTCAGGACGCGTCAGGATGTGGCCATGGTACGTGTCAGGACGCGTCAGGACGTGGCCATGGCACGATTCAGGACATCGCAAGACATGGCAGGATATGGTCATTGTACGTGTCATGACGTGTCAGGCCATGGCCATGGTACGTGTAAGGACTTCGCAGGACATGGCAGGATATAGTCATGGTACGTGTTAGGATGTGTCAGGCCATGGCCATGGTACGTGACAGGATGTCGCAGGGTATGGTCATGGTACGTGTTAGGACGTGTCAGGACTTGGCCATGGTACGTGTCAAGACGTGGCCATGGCACGTGTCAGGACGCATCAAGACATGCCATGGCATGTGTCAGGACGCATCAAGACATGGCCATGGCACGTCGCAGGACGCGTCATGACATGGCTTTGCCACGTGTCAGGACGCGTCGGGACATGGTAGGGCATGGCAATGGCACAAGTCGAGACGTCGCAGGACATGACAGGGCGTGGCCATGGCACGTGTCGGGACATGGCAGGGCGTGGCCATGGCATGAGTCAGGACGTCGCAGGACATGGCAGGCTATGGCCATGGCACGAGTCAGGACGTCGCAGGACATGGCAGTCTATGGCCTAGGTACGTGTCCGGACACGTCCAGACATGGACATGCCACGCGTGGCCATGGAACGAGTCAGGACGTCGCAGGACATGGCTGGATATGGTCATGGTACGTGTCAGGATGCGTCAGGACACGGCAGGATATGGTCATGGTACGTGTCAGGACGTGTCTGGCCATGGCCATGGTACGTGTTCGGACGTCGCAGGATTTGGCAGGATAAGGTCATGGTACGTGTCAAGACGTGTCAGGCTATGGCCATGGTACGTGACAGGACGTCGCAGGACATGGCAGGATATGGTCATGCTACGTGTCAGGACGTGTCAGGACACTGCCATGGCACGTGTCAGGATGCGTCAGCACATGGCCATGGCATGTGTCATGACGCATCAGGACATGGCCATGGCACTTGTCAGGACGCGTTAGGACATGGTAAGGAGTGGCCATGGCACGAGTCAGGACGTCGCAGGACATGGTACGGCGTGGCCATGGCACGTGTCAGGACGCATCAAGACATGGCCATGCCACGTGTCAGGATGCGTCCGGACATGGCAAGGCGTGGCCATGGCACGAGTCGGGACGTCGTAGGACATGGCAGGGCGTGGCCATGGCGCGGGTCGGGAAGTCGTAGGACATGGCAGGGCGTGGCCATGGCACGAGTCGGGACGTCGCAGGACGTGTCAGGACATGGCACATGGCCATGGCACGAGTCGGGACGTCGCAGGACGTGTCAGGACATGGCCATGGTACGGGTCACGACGTGACCATGGCTCGACATCGCACTACGTCGCTCCAAGTCGCACCACGTCGCACCACGTCTAATTCTAACCAATGCTTAGAAACATGTGAAGCGCAATGATGTTTGTGGTCGTTGGCGACGGTGGAGGAAAGTCGGGGTGGTTCGAGCAGTAGTGCCGGGCGATGGCCGGTCGACACGTCTTAGGACACGGCCATGGCACGAGTCAGGACTTCGCAGGATGAGTCAGGACATGGCCATGGCACGTGTCAGGACGCGTCAGGACATGGCAGTGGCACGTGTCAGGACACGTCAGGACATGGCAGGGCGTGGCCATGGCATGACTCATGACGTCGCAGGACATGGCAGGGCGTGCCATGGCAAGAGTCAGGACGTTGTAGGACTCGTCAGGACATGGCCATGGCACGTGTCAGGACGCATCAGGACAGGCCATGGCATGTGTCAGGACGCATCAAGACATGGCCATGGCACGTCGCAGGACCCGTCATGACATGGCTTTGCCACGTGTCAGGACGCGTCAGGACATGGTAGGGCATGGCCATGGCACGAGTCGAGACATCGCAGGACATGACAGGGCGTGGCCATGGCACGTGTCGGGACGTCGCAGACATGGCAAGGCGTGGCCATGGCATGAGTCGGGACGTCGCAAGACGTGTCAACACATGGCCATGGCAAGTGTCAGGACGCGTTAGGACATGGCAGTGTGTGGCCATGGCACGAGTTAGGACGTCGCAGGACATGACAGGGTATGGCCATGCTACGTGTTAGGACGCGTCGGGACATGGCCATGCCATGCGTCAGGATGTGGCAGGGCGTGGCCATGGCACGAGTCAGGACGTCGCAGGACATGGCCATGGCATGCGTCAGGACGTAGCAGGGCGTGGTCATGGCAGGGGAAAGGATGTCGCAGGACATGGCACGATACGGCCATGGTACGTGTCTGGACGCGTCCATAGTACGCGTCAGGACGCGTCAGGACGTGGCCATGGCACGATTCAAGACGTCGCAGGACATGGCAGGATATGATCATGGTACGTGTCATGACGTCTCAGGCCATGGCCATGGTACGTGTAAGGACACGTTAGGACGTGGCCATGGCACGATTCAGGACGTCGCAGGACATGGTCATGGTACGTATCAGGACGTCGCAGGACAGGGCAGGAGATGTTCATGGTACGTGTCAGGACGTGTCATGCCATGGCCATGGTACGTGACAGGACGTCGCAGGACATGGCAGGATATGGTCATGGTACGTGTCAGGACGTGTTAGGACATGGCCATGGTACGTGTTAGGACGTGGCCATGGCACGACATCGCACTACGTCGCTCCAAGCCGCACCACGTCGCACCACGTCGATTGCTAACCAATGCTTAGAAACATGTCAAGCGCAATGATGTTGGTGGTCGTTGGCGGCGGTGGTTGAAAGTCGATGTGGTTCGAGCGGTAGCATCGGGCGACGGACGGTCGACACGTGTCAGGACATGGCCATGGCACGAGTCGGGACGTCGCAGGACGAGTCAGGACATGGCCATGGCACGTGTCAGGACGCATCAGGACATGGCGGTGGCACGTGTCAGGACATGGTAGGGCGTGGACATGGCATGACTCATTACGTCGCAGGACATGGCAGGGCGTGGCCATGGCAAGAGTCAGGACGTCGCAGGACGAGTCAGGACATGGCCATGGCACGTGTCAGGACGCCTCAGGACATGGCCATGGCATGTGTCAAGACGCATCAGGACATGGCCTTGGCACGTCTCAGGACGCGTCAGGACATTGCAGGGCGTGGCCATGGCACGAGTCGGGATGTTGCAGGACATGGCAGGGCGTGGCCATGGCATGAGTCGGGACGTCGCAGGACATGGCAGGGCGTGGCCATGGCACGAGTCGGGACGTCGCAGGACGTGTCAGGACATGGCCATGGCACGTGTCAGGACGCGTCAGGACATGGCAGGGCATGGACATGGCACGAGTCAGGACGTCACAGGACATGGCAGGATATGGCCATGGTACGTGTCAGGACGCGTCCGGACATGGCCTTGGCACACGTCAGGACGTGGCAGGGCGTGGCCCTGGAACGAGTCAGGACGTCGCAGGACATGGCCATGGCACGCGTCAGGACGTGGTAGGGCGTGGTCATGGCACGAGACAAGACGTCACAGGACATGGCAGGATATGGTCATGGTATGTGTCAGGACGTGGCCATGGCTCGATTCTGGACGTCGCAAGACATGGCAAGATATGGTCATGGTACGTGTCATGACGTGTCAGGCCATGGCCATGGTACGTGTCAGGACGTCGCAGGACATGGCAGGATATGGTCATGGTACGTATCAGGATGTGTCAGGCCATGGCCATGGTACGTGACAGGACGTCGCAGGACATGGCAGGATATTGTCATGGTACATTTTAGGACGTGTCAGGACATTGCCATGGTACGTGTCAGGACGTGGCCATGGCACGACATCGCACTACGTCGCTCCAAGCCGCACCTTGTCGCACAACGTCTAATTCTCACCAATTCTTAGAAACATGTCAAGCGCAATGATGTTGGTGGTCGCTGGCGGCGGTGGTGGAAAGTCAGGGTGGTTAGAGCGGTAGCGTCGTGCGGCGGCCGGTCGACACGTGTCAGGACATGGCCGTGGCACGAGTCAGGACGTCGCAGGACGAGTTAGGACATGGGCATGGCACGTGTCAGGACGCGTCAGGACATGGCAGTTTCACGTTTCAGGACACGTAAGGACATGGCAGGGCGTGGCCATGGCAGGACTCATGACGTCGCTGGACATGGTAAGGCGTGCCCATGGCAAGAGTTAGGACGTCGCAGGACGCGTCAGGACATGGCCATGGAACGTGTCAGGACGCATCAGGACATGGCCATGGCATGAGTCAAGACGCATCAGGACATGCCATGGCACGTGTCAGGACGCGTCAGGACATGGCAGGGCGTAGCGATGGCACGAGTCGGGACATCGCAGGACACGGCAGGGCGTGGCCATGGCACGTGTCAGGACGCATCAGGACATGGCGATGGCACGTATCAGGACGCGTCAGTACATGGCAGGGCGTGGCCATGGCACGAGTCGGGACGTCGCAGAACATGGCAGGGCGTGGCCATGGCACGAGTCAGGACGTCACAGGACATGGCAAGGCGTGGCCATGGCACGATTCGTAACGTCGCAGGACATGTCAAGACATGGCCATGGCACGTGTCAGGACGCGTCAGGACATGGCAGGGCGTGGCCATGGCATGAGTCAGGACGTCGCAGGACATGGCAGGCTATGGCCATGGCACGAGTCAGGACGTCGCAGGACATGGCAGGCTATGGCCTAGGTACGTGTCCGGACACGTCCAGACATGGCCATGGCACGCGCCAGGACGCGGCAGGGCGTGGCCATGGAACGAGTCAGGACGTCGCAGGACATGGCCATGGCACGTGTCAGGACGTGGCAGGGCGTGGTCATGGCACGAGTCAGGACGTCACAGGACATGGCTGGATATGGTCATGGTACGTGTCAGGATTCGTCTGGACGCGGCCATGGCACGATTCAGGATGCGTAGGACATGGTGGGATATGGTCATGGTACGTGTCAGGACGTGTCTGGCCATGGCCATGGTACGTGTTCGGACGTCGCAGGATTTGGCAAGATAAGGTCATGGTACGTGTCAAGACGTGTCAGGCCATGGCCATGGTACGTGACAGGACGTCGCAAGACATGGCAGGATATGGTCATGGTACGTGTCAGGACGTGTCAGGACATGGCCATGGTACGTGTCAAGACGTGTCAGGACATGGCCATGGGACGTGTCAGGACGTGGCCATGGCACGACATCGCACTACGTCGCTCCAAGCCGCACCTTGTCGCACAACGTCTAATTCTCACCAATGCTTAGAAACATGTCAAGCGCAATGATGTTGGTGGTCGCTGGCGGCAGTGGTGGAAAGTCAGGGTTGTTAGAGCGGTAGCGTCGTGCGACGGCCGGTCGACATGTGTCAGGACATGGCCGTGGCACGAGTCAGGACGTCGCAGGACGAGTTAGGACATGGGCATGGTACGTGTCATGACGCGTCAGGACATGGCAGTGGCACGTTTCAGGACACGTCAGGACATGGCAGGGCGTGGCCATGGCAGGACTCATGACGTCGCTGGACATGGCAAGGCGTGCCCATGGCAAGAGTTAGGACGTCACAGGACGCGTCAGGACATGGCCATGGAACGTGTCAGGACGCATCAGGACATGGCCATGGCATGTGTCAAGACGCATCAGGACATGCCATGGCACGTGTCAGGACATGGCAGGGCGTGGCGATGGCACGAGTCGGGACGTCGCAGGACATGGCAGGGCGTGGCCATGGCACGTGTCAGGACGCATCAGGACATGGCCATGGCACGTATCAGGACGCGTCAGTACATGGTAGGGCGTGGCCATGACACAAGTCGGGACGTCGCAGAACATGGCAGGGCGTGGCCATTGCACGAGTCAGGACGTCACAGGACATGGCAGGGCGTGGCCATGGCACGATTTGTAACGTCGCAGGACATGTCAAGACACGGCCATGGCACGTGTCAGGACGCGCAGGACATGGCAGGGCGTGGCCATGGCATGAGTCAGGACATCGCAGGACATGGCAGGCTATGGCCATGGCACGTGTCAGGACGTCGCAGGACATGGCAGGCTATGGCCATGGCACGAGTCAGGACGTCGCAGGACTTGGCAGGCTATGGCCTAGGTACGTGTCCGGACACGTCCAGACATGGCCAAGCCACGCGTCAGGACGCGGTAGGGCGTGGCCATGGAACGAGTCAGGACGTCGCAGGACATGGCCATGGTACGTGTCAGGACGTGGCACTGCGTGGTAATGGCACGAGTCAGGACGTCACAGGACATGGCTGGATATGGTCATGGTACGTGTCAGGATGCGTCAGGACGTGGCCATGGCACGATTCAGGACGCGTAGGACATGGCAAGATATGGTCATGGTACGTGTCAGGACGTGTCTGGCCATGGCCATGGTACGTGTTCGGACGTCGCAGGATTTGGCAGGATAAGATCATGGGACGTGTCAAGACGTGTCAGGCCATGGCCATGGTACGTGACAGGACGTCGCAGGACATGGCAGGATATGGTCATGGTACGTGTCAGGACGTGTCAGGACATGGCCATGGTACGTGTCAGGACGTGACCATGGCACGACATCGCACTACGTCGCTCCAAGCCGCACCATGTCGCACAACGTCTATTTCTAACCAATGCTTAGAAACATGTCAAGCGCAATGATGTTGGTGGTCGTTGGCGGCGGTGGTGGAATTTCGGGGTGGTTCGAGCGGTAGCGTCGACCGATGGCCGGTCGACACTTGTCAGGACATGACCATGGCACGAGTCAGGACATCGCAGGACGCGTCAGGACATGGCCATGACACGTGTCAGGACGCGTCAGGACATGGCAGTGACACGTGTCAGGACACGTGAGGACATGGCAGGGCGTGGCCATAACATGACTCATCACGTCGCACGACATGGCAGGGCGTGGCCATGGCAGGAGTCAGGACGTCGCAGGACGCGTCAGGACATAGCCATGGCACGTGTCAGGACGCATCAGGACATGTCCATGGCATGAGTCAGGACGCATCAGGACATGGCCATGGCAC